>JTDE01000625.1:103053-238708 GCA_014338405.1 Paragonimus skrjabini miyazakii
GCAGGCAGAAAACCCCAGGGTAGAAGGCGCCAATCACATACCTAAACCGGGTAGAAGTGCACACGACGCGTGAACGGAAACCTGGGGGTGTTGTGGACTGAAATGCTGACTCATAAACGCGAGCGCGCGCGGAGCATGTGAACTAGCGAGTTGGACAATAAAGATTGTGCTTTATTGGACGCCTTTTCGCTACAATATGTATACTTAAAATATTTAAAAGTGGTACACACTGAGTAGTGAACGGTATATTTCAGACGTTTCAAACCTACACTAGGATCCGTTATTAAAAAAATGGATGTGTCAGGATGAGGTTGTTCTGTCGTTCATCGTGTTCGCCTGTCAGCATGTCTTCACCCGTCTTTCGTCTCAGTGTCAACGATGATGACTTAGTGGCTGTCTATATCTACATGTCGATTGATTTAATTCTGCGAATGCAGAGTTTCCAGTGCAAGCCCCTTTCATTGTTGCCCGCGCGACCACTTTCGCATGATTTGTGTTGACCTCGTGACCTATGTTTGCGCAGTGGTGCCACAATTGTGATCCAGAGTGGGCATGTCGCATCGCTAATTTGTGTGCGTGCACGTGTGTGCGCAGTTGTCTGCTTATCTCTCCCACATATTGTTGATTACACCCGATACATGAAATCGCGTAGACCATGCCAGATTGTCTGTGTGATTCTACACGATTCTATGCGTTCACTAAAGCTGAACGGAGTGTTGAGTTTGGTATGTGTGATATTTGGATGCCCTGTGGTTGGAGCATCCTTTGTGATGCTTCAGATGTGTCGTGATTCGTCATGTACGTTTTGGGTTCTGCATGTTCAGTTCTTATGTCTTTATGAAACGACTGGGGTACACATTAGAAGTGAACAGTTTGAACAGGTGTTTCCGATCTTGTTTTCTAAGGTCGTTTGAGCCACAGTGCGTGTCTGCACGTTGGGACAACGTTCACATGTAGCTTTTAAATCAATGATTTCAAACAACATGGATGATGGGAGAATGTCTAAGCGAAAATCGGCTTTTTAATGTTGCATTTAAAGTTTCCTTGATATCCGTTCAATACAAAGTGAAGGATAGCTCCGATTTAATCATAGAATTTCAGGCTTACACATTTACTAGTGTTTATTCGTCAGAGTATGTAATTAAGAAATTCTGCTTTAGTCTCTGTTGATTACTGTTTGGAAGTCCAGTTGACCATACAATCAAATTGGTTATCCCATATCATGCAATGGGAACAACTACACTGAATTGAACTGATTAGTTCCACTTTGTGTCTTCTCTGAACTATACACAACCTCGTTAGCGAATCACGCACATTACTACTGATTATGAGTTTCCAGATCATTCCTCAACTGCCCTGTTAACTTTTACGTTGGCCAATCTATTGCCTGTTGTAAGAGATTTATCGCCTTGAGATTTTTTTTGTTTCTGTTTACCTGCCTCATGCTGTAAGCTTGTCCGCGTTTCTCTCTAACTCATCCATCGGCTAACTTGTTGTTTGTTTATTGTCCCTAGCTGCTGCGTCCGTTTTTTCTCAGGGGCTTAAATCCATCAATCGTTTTGTGGTCCACCATTCTGTGATGACTTCACGAGTTGATACTTATTCACGGGTGATAGGATTGATTCTCCGGAATGCGTGTATCTAATGCAATTCAACGAGGTTGAAACAGTTGCCCACCACTCGCTGTTTACATCGGCAGTGTGCTGTCACTAACGGACGATCTCTTTTTCATTTGTGTTGCTACAGTGAAGTGCATAACATACTCACTCATGTAAAAATGATTTGCGCTCGAGCGTTAGAAGTTCCGGTTTGATAACTTTGGAGCCGGAAAATATTCGTCAAACGTAACAAAGTTTGGAATAACTTTCAGCTAGTCACAAAACCTACACGACACCAACAATTGTTGACATTTCTGTTGTACCCATCACACCTTGTTTCTTTGTCTGCGGCAAGATAGCTTCATTAAAGCCTCGCTACACATTTGTTTATTATCCTACTTCCCGTTTCAGGAAGTATTCAAAGCCCATGATGAGATCAAGGTCCTGTTTACTCGATTGCGAAAAAAGAACGATCAACTGAATGAACTCGCTCAGACAGCGGCAGGTGATTTGGACACTCTGTCCAAACTGGACGTCCGATTACCAGAGTCCATGATAACTGTACTGGAAAATCGTCTTTTGGGGATCGAGCTGGACTCACCATTAGCTAAGAGACGTTTAGAACGTTTGGCACTGCGCTGGGATTTGGCTCGTAAACTTGATGAATTGCGGAAGAACATAACCATTTGGCAATCGATGAAAGGAAAAGAGAAAGATGATATCGAAAAGCAACGTAACGCAATCAAGGTAACACGTGAACATAACTGAGTAGTCCGAACATTCGGCAGACGTACTGATTTTGGTTTGTCAGAGTAACTACCATGCTAGCAAAAATCCCTCAATCATTATCATCTTTTGTGTTGCTTACGTAATCGTGGTTTGTCAGTTTAAAACCTTGCTTCAATTTGATCTAACGCACTTGATTTTGTTTTCGGTGTCCATTAGTTTATTAGTCAACGACAGAAATTCGTAACAAAGTTTCATATTAGGTCTTGTTGTTGCTCTTATTTTACGCTGTTTCTGACCAAGTTTGTTATGAAAACAATATTGACGCAAGCAATGTAAATATGGGTCGTTCCATTTTGCATTTGATTAACATTGTTGGCACACTGGATCGCATAATCTATCTGTTCATATAGCTTTACATTGTTTCTGTAAGAAAACTGACGTATCATATGTGTAATAAACTCTCAAGCAGTTAGAATAAAGATAGGTGGGATTTCGGTGATCACACATCCACGGGATCATTGACCAGCCTACATGTTCAAACCAATGGATGAGCGTGGCAATGAACCAATCAAGTCAGCAACCTAGTCTGATCGATATTTCCATCTAACTCTAGAAACTTCTTATATAAATATACCGACCTGAAGAGAAATTATCGAAAACATTTGTTCATCTGAATGTCTTTATTCTCATTTTCGAATACCTGTGTTCGTCACTTGCTCATAGATGTTTCTAAAAGAATAGTGAAGGTTAGTTCCATAATGGTAATAATTAAGCACTTATTTACCATGGTTCATTCGTTGCATCCACGTGTTAGGAATTTCTGACGTCATGGAATCTTCCGGATGGCTTAGACACTGAATTGATACAATTGGCTGAAATTTCCGCAAATCGAGACGATGTGGCCACTGGTGTTGCAGATCGTCGTAAACAAATTGAAACCAGCCGAGAGCTGAATGATGAGACGCACAAAATCTTTCTGAACACTTCCAATCAGTATGTCTCTATCAGCGCAGGTGGCGGTGCGTTCATGCTAATGGACAGCGCAGAAACGGAGCGCAAAGAAGCTAATTTCTTCTTGTCTTCCATAAAAACTCGATGGTCAGATGCCTGGTCGGATGTCACTGAGTTACAACGTCGTCTAGAAGAGTTTCAAATTAAATGGGAAGAATTTGAGGCGGTAAGCAGAAAAGAAAATGGTTTCCCTCTGTCAGTTTTAGAATGAGTTTTAATTTGGGACATTTGTCTGGACATAAACTGACTAGTTAGAAGGTTGAGATTCAGTAAAGCGTTATGGTTAAGCATGCATTACATGGACTCATGTTTTATTCGACTAGTTATGGTTGATTCATCTCTTTCGCTAGTCTCCTTTACCATAACTTCTGCGTGAGACAAATGGAACGCCACATGTTATCCAGACGGATGCTTTTTAGTCGAATTGTTTATAAACGCACCGGTTCTATCATGATGATTATCCAATACCAACTGTATTTATGAATTATTTGCTTAAGATAAAGCATATTTGTCGATAGTCCGGTCGTGCTTCATGTGATATCAATGACGTAGTGATCAGTACGGTTGCTTCATGAAAGCGTGGTTGGACTCCAGCTCCTGGTTGTGGGTAGTATATGCACCACTGATGAGCTCTAGCAGGAGTGATACTTGAGTCTAGTGCTCCTTTACGAAACAGGCTGACCGGAAGATCGGTTTGAATGCAAAAACTATAATTGAGTTTGAGCGCCGTTCAATTTGAAAATATTTAGTTAAATAAATACACAGTGATATCAAAGTACCACATAGCTCAGCTCAAGTTGATTTAGTGGTTACTACTAGCCGTAAAAGTGTGGGTTCGATTACCGATTAACTTGACTATTCCAGTCCAGGATTGGACAGCTTGAGATCAACCTTATAAGTGGCATTGTGTTTTTCGATGATTAGTAGGCGTTTTGCAACCAGCTGGTTACATTGGCCACTTGCGAGCCGGTGGATAGTAGTATACTACTCACAAACGAGGCTACGCACATTAGGAAATCAAAAGGGCAGGCCTCAACGCCCGGATGACGACAGACCAGAGGTGACTATCGAAATAGTGTGTACACACTATGGAGGAAGTGCCACCAGGGTAAATGACAACGTACTGCTACCCAATGTGTGTGAATGCACTTCAGCTGTGCAAATGAGTCTCGTGTTCGTGTTCCCATGTTTAACATAACCTGTACGGGAGTTCGTGTAATAAACACCTTTGCAGATCAAGCATCTTTTGCGGTCACAACCGTAGCAATTACGTGTTTGGGAGTCTAGCTAGCAATGTGATTGCACTCGAATGTTGGCTACTGAAAGTAAAAATGAATCATGAAGTATTATGTTGAGGTTCGATATCCGGTTACCCACTCTGTTCCGAATAATTCGTACATAGTTATGGACTAACGTACGTTCGAAGCACAGAGAGCGTCTATTTTTTTCTTTTGATTATACGATTGGTTCGCTCGTTCCAGAGCAATAATGTCTAAATTATTGTGGTAACGTGTAGCTTGTTGTAATGGTTTGTCAGATTCATTCTAAAACTTTATTTCGTGACCATTTTGCCCTCTGTTTGAACCCAGCTGGTAAAGTTATTAGTCACTTTTTTAGCTGTTGTATCTCCTGATATCGAAACCAAGAGGCATCCACGTTGATCTCAACACAGGTCGAAAGAGGTTTAACAGAGCCAAAACGGCTGTTCACTATTTCGTTGGGGTCAGCAGCCCGCTAACCCTTTTTCAACTCTTCTAGGGTTGTAGTGGGTCCCTGTTCATTTACCAGCCAACAACAAAACAGCTGTTCGATTTCAACCTATAAGAAAGAATAACACGATAGTTAAGGAAAGTGACTTACACCGTTCCATCCCCATGATTATGTCTCTGTTGACTAGTAAATAGATATCTAGACTGCTATTCTGACACTTCATCACGGGTCATGAGCTCGATTCCCCCGCGTGCCTAGTGTTGACGTAACCCAACGAAGTCGAAATAACTGTTCACTGCTTTGTTAGTGATCACTGGAACCAAGTGCTTTCAGAATTGATAGGATTGCATGCTACTCAGCAATTCTAACGTTTGGTATGATACGGACCAAACTGAATGACGTGTGTGCTGAAGCTAATGACAGTTGATAATACAAAACCGTGTTCACGGTTTTATATGCTGATATAATAGCGAGAATACGAGTTAAACCCGCGACCAAATTGATTACCTAATAGACCGTTGGTTTCATATGTCTCAGTTAGGATGGGAATGGTTCTTGTCCACTGAAACATAATCCACTACCAGTTTGCTTAGTACAAAATTGTTTTTGCTTATAGGTTTTTTATCAACATGGCCGGAACTCATACTAACCGGAAATAGAATTCAGCTTGTCCAATTTGATGATTAGAGCACACGTGCTTACAAGCTAACTGAATAGAGGACATGGTTCCGTTTTCAACGTTTCGTTTGTATTAATGCATTTTTTTTGTCGCAGGAAAAAATGGCCCTGAACGATTGGGTCACGAATGCGAGGCGTGTGTTGGACGATCCGAATTCGACTGCGGAAGCTCGAGCAAAATTACACGAGGAGATGACCCAATGGCGTTCTCGTATTTCCGCATTGGTAGATTTGGGTCATGAACTGATTGGTCAGTGTGATATCTCCATGGCATCTACACTGGATGCGGAACTTTCTGAGATGAACCAAGTGTGGAATTCTCTCAGTGACCAGGTTGGCCCCTGTTCGTCTTTGTTTTAACATATCAAGTGTTATTTAAACGACGCCATACTGTATGTCAGTCAGTAACCTGTCCCCGTTCGAAAATATCCGTCAAAGCTATGAGAACAATAAAGCAACGAAAAAACTCGCTTTTCCTCTCTACTCAACAACCTGAACACAATGTAATAACCATGACAACGATGCATACGACCAATTGATCGGTTGGATGGTGCATGTTCGTTAACCATTACGTAATCATTGTTCCATGGATTGATTGTGGACCAAGGGAAGTTGGTTGTCCGCACAAACTTCTTCTGACCACAGTGGTCAGGTTTGCACACTCAGATATCAATGGTTCTGGCGACAGTCAACGCTCGGAATGCCACTATTTTTGTTCGGCCTTTAACCATTCAACAATTGACCTAAGAAGCGTCTTCCTCAAATGCTGATTGTAGTCGATGAAACGAGCAACAATCATGCTTAAAACCATTTTCTTCACGTCGGTTGTCAACCTCGCAGGGTGATGTTCACGTGCCCTATCAGACAATCGCCTTGTTGTACTGCGACCAATCTCCGATGTTCTACATGAGCAAACAGCTGAGTATACACACAGCTGATTGAACGGCATGGACGTTTGTTCTTGACTCATGACATGATGACAGGGGTTAATTGGAAACTCACGTGTAAATGGATTTTGAAGTCGGTTGCTTTGACTGACTTCTTGGACATTTTCGTGATGACTTCTGCCCTTGTATTTTTTTTTCAAACAGATGATTATGGAATACACAGCTTTTATTCACAGAGGCAACTTAGATTTTAGCTCAACCACCTGTATCACCTATGTTAAAACGTACCGAATAGACTCTCGCTATGAAAGTTTAGTGTTGATAGTTCAGTTCTGCTTGTCAGCGACGCCGACATGTAAAACCCTTCCAGTCAAGTATCACGTGTAGTTTCACTTTTGATTTCAACTAAAGAATCTATCAAGGGGAATGCATCGATCCCAGCAAGGTCTTTGATTTTTCAGTGAGTTTATTGTTATTAAGGGCTGGGTTGTCTGTTGATTGAACGCTGTTCACGTTAAAATCTGTACTAATGATGACAATAATGTATAAGGTACCTACCGTCCTTTAATTGTAGTTTCTTTAATTATCTGTTATTTGTCAGGTTTTAAATTCATTTGTTAACAATGTTTTGTGTGCAGGTTTCTCGATGTGTCGAAATGAACCATGTGGAGCAGTTGAAAAATCAGCAAGCTGATGCTCTGCATCGGATTAACGCAATGATCAAAAACACTGAACGGTTACTTAACAAAGACTTTGTACTACCAGAAACCACCGACTTGGACGTGGCTCACGAAGCCACCGCAGCTTATCGTAAGCAGCTGGAAAACGCACGAGCTGAATTGTTGGAGAAGGCTCGGTTGGATTATCTGGTAAGTCGCGTCACTCGTTTCTAGTCAATACTCCCTTGTAATAATCATACCTAGGCTATTCCTTCTTCCACCACGGTTCTTCAGGGTCCCATTTAATTTCGTTTTATGACAGACTGACCGTGCTCGATGATCACCGCTCAATCAGTTCGGCGGACGGGTAAACAGGAAGAGTGGTGACACACACAAGCTATTCACCAAAACTGTTGAACGATGTTCACCGAAGCTAGCCAGTCCATCATGAAACAGGGTCAACCGGGAATTTTCTGCTAGTGAAAATAATCTGGAATTTGATGAACTATTGTGGGAAACGGTTATTTTTCCTGTTTGTTAGGTTGTTAAACCAAGAAGCTTCGAGATACGGAAGGATTGTTTTGAGTTGAGCGAAATTGTGCTTACTGTTCTTTCTTTTAAGTTCTCTTTAGTTACTTGTTTATCAGTCAGTTCCTAGTCAAACCTTTCTACACGCTATTCTGCTTAGAGTTAGTACACATATCCCGCGGTGAGAAAATAAATTTGACTTATCTGTTAACAGGCCAAGAACAATTGTTGTTTGCGACAAACGTACGGGTGTAATTGGAAAATAATACATGCTTTGGGGAACAAATGTGTGTCATCAAACTGTTGCCGGGTTGTGTTGCTAGTTTTCTGGGAACGAAACGCTTGTGGTTTGACTAAATCCCATGAGATTGGCACTTCATGTTACCTCTACCCTGTTCATATTATTTCACGAAGATATGAACTAACCGATTTGGAAAAGATATTTTTACATGCCTACAAAGGCATCTAACCAGCACTGGAAAAACTGCTCATATCCCCGTACTGTTTACTGAATTAGTTGAGACACTATCTCACTGAAATTTTGCAGTCTTCTGATAATTTGGAGAAGAAATAGGGCAACATTAAGTGTTCTACGTGTGAGTAAGGGAGGTCAACGTTTTCATTGCCATCTAGTATGACCAGTTCACTGATGCCAGATTCTGAATCTGTCTCCCCATGCCATCTACAAACTTATATCTTGCATGCATTGTTACATTTCTTTCACTAATATCTCCATGTCAAGCCAACCCAGGTTAATTTCTTCAACGCCACTGAATCAAATTGATTGTGAATGAGGAACCTCAAAAGCATGAGTATCAGCTCATAACAAACGATGCTGTTCCCGTCTTCGGTTCAGTACAATTATCTTTCATACTTTCTGTACGATTTATATCCCATGAAAATTCGACCAACCCGTAATCTTCTACTAACTTTCGTTCGTTCTTTTTTTTCATAGTTCTGATCGTCTTGATAATAAAAACACTTATGAAATTGGAAGAGATACTGTGAATTGCTGTCTAGTTCTGTTGTCGAGTGTTTAATACCGTACGTTCGACTGTCTATTAATATGGGCGAGTCGCGAAAATATCAAGAGACAGTATGTACCGAAGAAATGAATTTCATTGCAATTCTGATCGGAAAGAGAAAATAAATGGAAAGGTCCTGAATTCAGTATATTTAACTGAAGAAAAACCTGGACCTTCTACACGGACTTGTAAAGTTCCTTCATTTGTAGTTACTCTGTCTCCAGTGTTTCTTGGCTTCATGAGAAAGCTGATATTGTTTGTTCTAACAGATGACACAGAATGTTACGTAGACGCATGAAAACTATGTTTGTGCACCCGGTTTGTGATGGAAGCACGTTGTATAGGTTTTCGACAACACACTGTTCATTGAACGTTTGGCTTGTCAGAAGATGCATCAACACTAACTACATTCTATCCTTCAACCATTCTATTCAGGTAGCATTACGGGTTCTTAGAGAACCATGCCGGCTTCGTGACCTATTGTAAGGACCAGCGGCAACCCAAACCATAGTTCCTAAAGATATCGCCCAAAGCTTAAAATGCTCTGAATTTCTCTATCGCACCTCTCGTTAAGTATATCAGATATTTGCCTTGCAGAGGGTCGCTCAACCCGAAGGAAAAACCACGTTACAGCGATCCTGAAAGAGAGGGATATAATGTACTTAGGTAGGAAGCATACAGGGGAGAGATACTGGGGCTTTTTGTAGAGACGAGAGATATTATCTGCGTATGGTTATATAGGCCCCAAAAATCCATGGCATGATATTCATTTTGTGAATACAGTGGACTGACGAGCTCTCTAGCTCGCATCACGTACAGGTTTATCTGGATAGCAATCCACCTACTGGTAATAGGGTTAGGGAAACCTATAAGCAGATGTTCATCGTAAAACTGTAGGCTATGCTCTTTTCTGTCGGTTGACCCAAATTATGCAGCTCATATTTGACTTGGTTCAGCTTCACGATGAATGTTTCGTTTAAAACGGTTTTTCAAATTACAGGACGATTAAAACAGCCGAAAAACACAAAAGCGATGTTTATCTAAAAGTTCTATCAGAACTGTGTACATTCTATCAGTTCTCATTTCGATGCATCTAGGCAACACGCAGAAAACAGCGCCAAAGTAATGTTTTCAGACGGATCAATAAATTTGAATGACGCTAAACTGTGCTCAATTGTTTGTTTAGCAGTCCGCCCACATTTCGGTTGGATTTTATACTGATATCACTGTGCACTTGGCCTGAATCCATTTGTCAAGGTGAAGGATTACGTGTCTGGAAAATGTACTTCGCGCCTCCCAGTTTTCAGTTTGACTCAACAAATTACTGACTTTGTTTTATACTGACACTAGTATTTTAAATGTATTTCGTATTTTAGCATGCTGGGCATAATTCGTTTAATAAAAATTTCAAACTATCGGCTGTGTCTATATATCTAGCAAGCCCTAAGAGCAGCAGAAGAACTAATGAGAGCTGCCGAGAAAGGCCAGGTCGATATGGCTGAAGCTGAGGCTATCATGGCCGCCGTTCAAGCTGCTAAACTACGTCTAGATCAGCTGGCAAATGAGGATGTTCCTGGCCGACTGAACGAGGTGGAAGCAGCCACACAGAAAGCGATCGAGCTAGCTATCCAACTCGCTCCGGTTAATACTTGGTTGCTGAGCTCTGAAATGGCCGAGGATTTGGGAAACTTCGAAACCGGTGAACTTAATTTGGATTTTACCGGACTTTCGTCAGATGGGGCACTGCTCAGGTTACAGGTAAGTGAGGCTAATCAAACTGTTTTCAAAACAGTGTTATTTCTTGAATGTTGTGAGTACCCTGTATTTTCACGCCTGTACCAACTGGCCAACCCTCCGGAAAAGTTTTTTTTAGCTAGTTAACAGTGGTGTAAAAATTGAATTGTGAAACAAGTGTTATTTTCGTCATTTGTCCACAGTGACATGAAGGATGTATGGTTTTTGATAGCACGTAGTATTGACCAATGCTTGAAATATAGTTTAACCGGGTTTGATGGATTGCCTACTTGAGAACCTTGCGATACACACACACATGTGTCCAATTTAAGTGTTTCACACTTCGTGAAGATTCAAGTGGTCCGCGAACGGATAGTCAAGGGGGGGGGGTGAAAGTGTTTGTACGTGTTTATTTTTAGAACACACTGTGGTGGTCACAATGACATCTGCAGTTAATACTTTTATGATCTGTTGAATTTTATGAAGTAGTTTAAATCCCATTTTTCTAACTTCACTCGCAACCGAAAAATGTACTCCGGATAATTTTACTTAAAGCACTTGTCATACAAACACAACATTTGACATTCAGTTTGGTTTTATGTTAATATTGTTGTAAACTAAATTAAATTCATACTACACTTTGGAATACGTTCTTCACTTACCCTAATTGATTCCGGTCTTCCGGTTTTTCTGCTCTGATGAAGTGGTTAAAGGAAATAGAGTGTTACAAACTTCTACAAGACGTTATTTCATTTTTGTGTGTTCGTTTTACGTTGAAAGTTTTTCTGTTTGAGTCCTCAATTCTACTATGGAAATCTACGCAAACAATCTGGCACCTTGTCATTGTTATATTTATAACCACCGATGAGATAAATTCGAGAATTATCTCAGTTACCCTTTTTTTCTTCGTTTATAAGCCGTGATTACGTTTATCCTCATTCGACATACACAGAAATGCTATCTCTAGAAAAAATTAACGACGATGCTCACTCTTTTATCTCACGTTTGCTGTTAACATTTTTAATCAGTTTAATGTTTTGGAGTCAATACTTTGACCAGAACTCATTTTAGACTGAATTAAAGAAATGTGCTACTTAATCTAGGGTCTACTTTTGCATAAACACTTCTGTTACATTAATTTGTAGAATTGTTTAATATATACAAAAATGTTACAAATGTCTAAGACTGCCAGATACATTGCCATGTTCCATATAACGTAATTATCAGACACACAACCGGTTGTCAAAGGTTTATCCCTCTGCATCATAGAGTACTTTCACTTGGTGAACGAAATTTCCCCGCTGTGTTTCAGAACAATTAAGTCTATTGTTCCTAATGTACTGATTAACAGACAAGCATTTCTTTGCACGTTTCTGAAAGGACTGGAGAACATTCCACGTTTATCTTCTGTGGCTACCTTTGCATATTCTCTTGTGTTGTTATTTCAGACGAATTGTTTGCAAAAAATGATTTTAATTGAAAATTTATCTCAAATTTCTGATAAATAAAATTTCTCTTTAAGTTCCTTTGATGGGATCAAATTTAAATGAGTTTCTTACAAACAAATCTTATCGTTGCTAAAGAAAACGGTTGTAAATAGTAAATGTTCAATGCGGCTAATGTGATATTTTGTGAAAATGTTAGCAGCTTTTCTTCGTTACACTGATAACGATGGTCGGATGTTAGTTCATTGCCTACTAACTCACTCATTCCATAACAACTCCACAGCCTATTGGTTTAAAGCAGGATGTGATCAAGCGTTGATTTGAAACCAGGAAATGAAAATATCTTCCACTAACTTGTAATCATTAACTCGTTTTTGTTCTCTAACTTGAGGCTCTACTAAATCACAGAGTGTGTAGTTGTAAAGATTTTGAGGGAGATTACGACTCTACTGGATTTCAGTGACAAAATTGACAAGGAAGCTGTTTTGTAGCCACTATCTCGTACCCTCACTTGCAACTCGATTGTTAATTTGCGGTGTGTAGTCACTTTGATGTTGACTGGGCTAAATTTTTGTTTTAATGAAATAAATCCTTTCTTTTCTTTTATCTACGAACCGGAAAAGGTTTATTCTTTTTTAAAATCATGTCATTATCATTATTATCATATTGTTATGTATGGTCAATAGTGACTGATTTCATCAAAAGTCAAAACTTGGCGAACAAGCTCGTTTTCGATGTGTGATCTTCAGGCCAAATACGACACAATAAATATGAAATCAGTTATCAAGTTAGAATTTTGTGGAATTTGACACAGTGTGAATCTAGTGTCATTTTGGGATTACGGATATGGTTACTGTGCTGCCGTGTCAAGTGTTCCAACGACAGCAGGTCATGGTAACTTCAGCGCTTGAACAAAAGACTTCTGCGCACACAGATTAAGGTTTTGCAGCCGGATTCTGATCGCCAAGATGCGATATTTCACACCTCTGATCTGAACACGTGTGACACAGTAGATCGGCCTGAAGATGAGCTTGTTCACCACGTTTTGACCTGATGAAATCTCCGGGTATTTTTGAATAAGTGACTGATTTGTTGCGGCCGATTGTGCCGATGAGAGATGTGCATCAAACCATTTGGTTAACTTACACTCTGAATGTTTTGTTGTTGATTACAGAATCATTTCAGCGCAATCGAACAACATGAACGAACTCTTAAAGAAGCTGAACAAAGATTGAGCGATTTAAAAGCAGCCGGTCTCAAACACATGGACGTCAGTCAATTGGAATTGGCTACAGCAGAAGCTCGTCGCAAATTCGAGGTAAGCCGATTGTCAACATTGCATCCTATGAAGAGTTTGCGATCGGATATTTCTGACAAATTTTTCTGGTGTCCATTAATGTGCTCTCGTCGTTCAGTGTAATCTCCTGCTTGGTCGACAAGCGGAGTACCGTTATCAATATTCTTTGTTATCCAAACTTACTCTTGAGTTTATTAAAACATTATTTTCATTTTTAGTTGCTACGTGCTACTGCTCGACGCTGTGAGCAAGAATTGGAACGGCGTCGTATGACAGAGAACATGTTCAAGATGTCTGTTTCAGAAGTTTCACAATGGTTGAATGAAGCCGACAAACTACTTCAATCTGGCTCAGAAGCAATCAACAGACTTTCACAACAGGCAGTCACTACCGATGTAGTGAAAGATGTATTGGATCAACATCTGGAATTTTTTCAGAAAACACAAGAATCCGGTTGTGCACCCATAATTAGCCTGAATCGGGCGTACGAGAAGTTGATGACACTGTATAACGAAATGGATCCGGACGAATTCGGAGGGATGGTGGAGAAGTTAGCTCCCGGATTGGTTACTTCAACGGAAGGGGCGACTGGTATTGCTGAAGCGGTTTCTGTTCAGGTGCAGGAGCTACGTGATCATTATGACGTGAGTCTATTTAAAACTATTCTGTATGTGGTGGCATATGAGTTTTCTGTGACTTTTGGCTAGCTTTCATTACTGAAAATGCAATCTATACGCTCAGCCAATGAGACAGGTATCTCATTGTTTGTGTGGGTGATATGTTGGTGTACTGTACAGTTAGTCGGCACTAATTAGGGGCTTCAAACATAACACTTCATGTCGATTTTCGCTTCTCAATTTGAACATAGTACATTTGTGCCGTAGGCATACTAGATTTCGAACAATGTATGTGACACGACCTTTTGCTTTCGATCAATGGTCAGTGCTATCATATTAATACGTTCTGATCCATACCGCTACCTTTAGGTGGTGGTCGGGCTTGTGTGCTGTTTTGATCCGGCCGGCTATGATGATTAGGACTTCGGTTCTTCTAGGTGAGACCTTGCCAGATAGGCCAAAAAGGGGCAGTCAGACAAAACACAGATGTACTTACAGCGCTCAGGTAGTGAGACACAGTACTTTGAGCATGCAACGGAAATATTTAGGTATTTATGGCACTACTGCCTTCAAACAGAAAAGAGGAGGTTTAGAAAAGATACCCTTAAACAAAGAGCAATGCGATCGTCCAACCGTTGACTGTGACCGCCGGCGTATTGGTGTCATTTAAAAGGCGGAATGCTTAAATATCGAGGTTCAATTTTGTGGACATACAGCAGAATTATTTTTATGGTTGCGGCACTGCTGTTTACCGTATCAGAAAGAAGAGGGCTAGAAAAAGTGCCCTCAAACAAAGAACACTCCGATCGCTCAACGGTTGACCGTGACCGTCGGCGTGTTATCTAATACGGTGGAACAACACTTGTTATCACCCAAAAGCCTGATGTAGTTTCGAGTACATCCACTGCGTGCAGCAGTGCTCAGAATCAGACGTCAGTGGCTTATCCATTGTGCCCTAGAGCTTGGCAGGCCTCTCACTGCCAAGTGAGTCAGACTGTTGAGTCATTGGTTCCGGGTAGGGTCTCCCAAGAAAACCCTGTATCCTGTTGTCTCGCAGGTCAGACTTTTGAGTCAGAGACTCGGGGTGGGGTCCTCAGGCCAACCACCTTCCGCGGCATAAACGACCGGGAAGTATCAGAAGTTATCGTTCTGTCGACAGTGACATTATTCACTCAACACGACTTCCTCTTACTATTTTACCCCCATGTCTTCTACCTTCCGTGTGCCTTCGGGCGATAATCGTTTTCTGAAGTCAAGACAACTGGTAAACATTGGCGCCTTCTCTGTCCGCACTCTCCGACAAGTCGGTCAGCAAGCTACTCTGGCTAGTACTCTTTCAAGTCTTGAGCTTGATGTGTGTTATGTGTCGGAGACGCGAGTCTACAATTCTAGCACGGTTATCCATTTGAGTTCACCTATAGATAACTGTCGATCCAAACGCTTCTATCTCAGGGTTTCCGGTGACGCTGAATCCGAATCCCGTTATCAAGCTGGAGTGGGAATCGCACTGAGTTCCAGAACAGAGCAGTGTGTTGCTCGATTGGATCCCAGAGAACAGTCGCTTGTGCGTTGTCAGACTCAATACATCGGTTAAAATCTGTCGACACAAATCAGAAAGGAATTGTTTGTTCATTATATCGGCGTACGCTCTAACAGACAGCTGTTCGGATGCTACCAAGGATGCGTTCTATGACGCCCTCGTTGACCTTCTGAAGCAAAATAAACACTCAGACATCATCATACTAACGGGCGATTTTAATGCTCAACTTGGTCGTCTTTCGTCGAATGAGAAGCGGCTGGGAGGTGTTTGGTGTCTGGGCACAGCGCACTGACAATTGGACAGTCCGCTGCAGCTGTGCGCATCCCATGGTCTCGATATTTCGAGCACCGCATTTCAACAGGCACTGTGTTACTTGGAGACCTCCGTGTGTCTCCCAACCGTGGACACAGTTGGATCATATAGCAGTTAGTTACAGGTGGCGCCACTCTGTTAAGGTCTGTCGTGCCTTTTGGAGCAACCACCTGGACTCGGACCACGCTGTTGTGCGTGCCTGTTTTTTTCTGTCATTTACCCGGAGGAGATACGTTCATAAATCCAAGGTACTTAATTGGCATTCGAGCGTGGAGATCGCAAAGAATGCTGGCGAACAAGTTGCCCAGTTCGAGTTAAGTGAGAGATCTTAACGAACACCGGGAACAAATCGCCGCAGCTAAGAAAACATGCTGTGAAGAGGTGTGTTCCAAAGGAACTGTTCATTTGCGACAGAACTGGATTTCCATCATGTCGATGAACCTCATGAACAAGCGTCGCTCGATCCCACCTGGTTCTGAATATGATGACGACTGTCGAGAAGTTGAACGCAAGCTTATTAAAAGCTTGCGCGCAGACCGTGAGCACCACTTGATCGAGCAGTCGAAAGAGATGGAAAGGGCCTCCTTTTATTTGGGAACAGCAGAAGACTTTTTTCCCTGGTTCGTGGCTGTGCTAGCTGTCGGGTTGGTGTAAGTGAGACCATGTGCGAAAAAGATGGTTCACTTATCACCAATCAATCACGCCGACTTGACAGGTGGGCTGAACATTTTGAACAGCAGTTCAGTTGGCCTCAACCAGATCATGTGGACGACGGGACCCGAATGGTCAGTTATTACGTTCCATACGGCCCTCCGTCCGAAGCAGAAGTGGTCTTGCAGCTCAAGCTATTGGAGCGTAATAAGGCCCTTGACCCAGACCTCCTCCCTCCTTCTCTTTTTAAGGAGGGCGAGGAGAGGTTGATATCAAACAAGACGAAACTTCTCCAGACGATTTTAGAGAGTGAAAAGGTATCTCATGAATGTTGTCTACTAACAATAATTCGCCTTTTCAAAAAGAAAGCTCAAAATCTCTGTGACAACCACAGGGGCATCAGTTTAGTGTCTGTTGCGTTCAGGTTACCCACTGGTCTTGTTTTACGTCGGCTCACTAAACCTAGAGAAAGTCAGATATGCGAATGACAGGCAGGATTCCAGTCCGATTGACGGTGCGTTGCTCAGATTTTTATATTCCGACGGATCTTGGAACATCGGCACTGTTATTAACAGCCTATGGTCGTGGTATTTTTGGATCTAAAGATTGGTTTCGATTCAATTGTGCGTAACGTTTCTTGGAACTGTCTTCTCAAGGGAGTACCCGGTAAATACGTGAATCTGTTAAGATCACTGTATGCCCACTCTGCAAACGGAGTGAGTGTTTATGGACAACTATCTCGGACGTGCATAACTTCTAGTGGTGTCAAGATTGTCTGATTTCTCTTTTTCTGTTCAATCTTGTCATAGACGACATTCTGGAATGTGTTCTCAGGAAGTCCAGTGAACTTGGTATTGAGCTCCTTCCTGGCGCCAGGTTGACCGATACGTAGTATGCGGATGATATTGTCTTACTTAGCTCCTCTTCCGACGACATGCAGACCATGCTGAACAAGGTGAGCGACCGAGCTAGTTTGTATTGAATGCGTTCCGCACCTTCAAATTGCAAGTTGCTGCTCCAAGACTGAGGCATTTCCACTCCTAATTTCTTCATTGCAGGTAATCCGCTTGAGACTGTGGACAGTTTGACATACTTGGGTAGCACTATCTCGTCAGGTTGTGATATTGTTGAAGAGATATCAACGAGGATAGCAAAGGCACGAGTTGCTTTTGCCAAACTGCGTCATTCGTGGCGTCGAAAAGACGTTCGGTTGTCGCTGAAAGGAAGAGTATACAATATTTGTGTACGTTCTGTTTTGCCCTATGGATCGGAAACGTGGCCTGTTCACAAAGAAGATATCAACAGGCTTGCTGTGTTTGACCATCGTTGTCTCCGCCAATTAGTCCACATTGAATGGACTGATGGCGTGATCAGTATGACAGTTCGCCGGCTCATATTCCGGAACGCTCCGGATGCGTGATCAATTGGTCAACTACTCACGGTGCACAGCTTGCGATGGTTAGGTCACGCACTCTATAGGCCATCTGATCGTTTACCGTATCGGGCATTATATACTGAAACCACCAACAGTTGGGTAGAACCGCGTTGTGATCAAGCAACAACGTGGTCATGAAATATAAAGACCCTGACTGTTCCATTGAGCAAAGTCAGTTGGTTACGCTTGCCTGGTTGAGGTCCTCGTGATCACTCAAACCGCTGATTAGAGACGCTATCCGAGATGGTGGTCTGCCGCGGTCATTAGCGTACCTGCATCCAAACCATTTCTAATTCTTCCGCTTAGTCTTCTTTTATTGATTTTCAACCTTCTTAGCAACGTTTTCTTTTAAGATATTCCACGTCATTGTTGAGGTGAGCGGCGGCCCGAGCCACAGTATCTTTTGGTCAAGCTCATAGCTGCTGATGATGATTAATATGTTCTGTGTTTGGTCTTCATGGTGTGTTTACGTGACTGTTGTACTCAGCACAAAAAACTGGGTCTGCACGCAATGTCCGTGACTTTATAGTTTCGATCCAAAGCGCTCGTTTACTCGTTTGATGATGAGGTTAGAATGACTACAACAGCCTCTTCGTTCCTCTTGTCAACCACGCACAGTTTTGGTTTATTTGATCAGCGTCTTGAACTAGCTGTCACCACTTTGATTTGAAATTACTGTTTTCTCAAAAACGTAGACACCATGAGCACTGCACGATACAGTGACTATTGGAGCTACTGACTTAGAACACAAATTCACTAGCTATGGCATCTATCGGCGGAACGAGTGTATAAAGAAACTCAAAATTTTGTCATGATAACGATGTTTATTTTCAGTTTGTTGGTCATGGAGTCGAACCGCGGTTACCTTGACTGTCCCTGTCTGGACATGGACAACCTAACGGTGTCCGGCTAACCTTCGAACTTGTATCATTCAACAGCGAATACTACATTGTGTCCAAGATGACAAGTAGACCTTTTATGGATAGGTTGGTTGACGGAACGCGAACATCATTCACATTTGTTCACAGCCGCTTACATTCTTGTAGATTTCTTGTTCAATCAATTTGGGGGTAATAACTACACCATACTCGTGTTCCGCTCTCGGTAGAGCTCACCTATGGTGCATATCCATATCAAGACCGAAATTTGAAGTCCCGTCCACGTTCTCATGAGTCATCCGTGTTAACCACAGTACAACTGGCCTTACATAAGACACGATTAAATTATCATATGCAAACGCTTAACCACATTCGGTTGTGAAAAAATGTTCAATTTACCTGAGGGTTTCGAGGCTAGACGCATTAACTGTCCTATCAATTCCAATCGATGACCCTACAGCTAGGAATTTTCCTTAGGATGAAATTACAGAAATCATTTAAACTTGTTGGAGAGTTGTTTTTGATTGCTGATGAGTAGTCGGGGATTTTGGTTGGTATAAGTTGAACATCACTCACAGCTGGTAGCAGCGCTTGTCTTCTCAAATCTCGGTCATAAGAAGGAACTGTACTACTGACGAACTCCAACAAGAACGAAATTAGAGTAAACTACTTCTATTCAAAAGCGGTAAGCTGAAAACCTATGAGAATAAGAAAGCTGCTACCAGTTATGAACGTTGTTTAATTTATATCTCTACTACTCATCAGTAACCTGGTATTCCCAACTTAACTATAATCGAGTCTCTGTGTTATTTTGTATTATATCATTTTTGACCATCCTGCATCGTAGCATCGTTAAAGGCAGTTGCGGAGCGTTTGTTAAAAACTGAGCGTCACAACATGTCAATCGCATTTGAATGATAGCAAAGCATAGGTGTAATCAGAGGATTGTATATTGATTGCTTGCCATCTGTTTTACAAGCATAAATATTTCATCCGACGCTTAGGTTATGAAAAAATGAAGCAAATTTGATAGACATCTCTACCAATAACCTAATGTTCGTGTGTTGAATAAACTCTGTTAGATATAGAAAATGCGTTCTAGCCTATTTCAGACTCATTAAGTACAACGGATCAGCCTACACTTAGTCCAGACTTGGGCTACATACAGATCATATAGGAATTACTTAAAAATAAATTATTTAGAAAGCGTACTACTTTTTTCGGAAATTTAGAATGAAGAGTTAATAATGAACGTTGTTTTGTAAGTGTCAGAAGGCAAGTATTAGCGTACCCAACTCCTCTTTAAATAACATACGATAAGGGAAGTGAACTCACATTTCACTTTAATTGTCAACATACTGATTAACTGAATGATGATTAATTAAGCGTGCGTAAGTCATAGTAATAATAACAGTAGTAAACATTAACCTCAAGGAAACGTTAGCAAATTATCACATTCAATGTCAGTTGTTAAACTAGTGTACCGATTTAGTTCTGAGGTTAAATCAAGAATTGGAATGTTAGATATGTGTAAGATTCGAGCTAGATGAGGACTATTGAAAGAATATTAACACCAGACATGTGTAAGTAAATGATTGTATAATGATCTATTGGAAGATGTTTAAATACACTCGATGAGATTAGAATAAAGTGAGTGGACTGTCACTAGATGTTTTGCATATAGTGAAACGGTGGAAGAAAATGAAATCAAACTGCTCACTACGATTGACACTGTCTTAGGGGTCTAACAAAAAGTGTAAAGTCCTCCGATAACAAACCAGGACAGAGAACAGATGAACATTATATCCACTGATAGGTTGACTGACTAAGTGATGTTGAACAGGGAGAGACTTTAAGCACCGGATATAAAACGAAGGTTTTCAGATTTTGGTGAAAACATTAGTAATATGAAACAACCACGTCATGTTGTTATTCAAAGCAGTCTGCAGATGTTTAACAGAAATAGAAGTTTGTTGTTTACATGTGGGAGGGCATGCAATCTAAAATCCCTTTCCATATGCAAAACAGTATGACAACACGTGGATGTGCTAAGTGATGAAAATCATTTATTCCGTCGGCGTTCGTGCTTGCCTAATGGCTGGTTACCAAGCCCTGCAGTTTTTGATTACCTTTGATTAACTAACACTTTCCTTTGCAAACATGCCAACTGTCTGGTTCAAAAATAGACTAGAATTTTGGGTAGAGAATATGAAATTGACTGTCGCGTTACCGCGAAAAACTAAGCAGTCACCACGATTTAGATTGCAACTTTGACTGAGATGGTGACTGGAAACTCATACAAACTTTTTCTGCGTATAAGAACGAAGGATGCGGAAAGCCTACGAAGTGGTGATCAACATGTAGAAGAGTGATTTGTTCGGAAACGAAGCCTTCTTTGACTCACTATTCAGAATGGCAATGCTCAGAACCGAGTCGTCCGTGATCTTTGTTCACTCCTATTTTTTTGCAGACTAAAGTTTGTTTCCCTTCCACAGAAATGACACCCTTTCAAAATTTGCACTTTTAAGAATCGACCTCTTTCATGTTTGTCAAAAACCTTGTTTACTATATTTATTAAGCAAATTGTCCCAGTGATACATTTTTTATGTAGTGGTCATTCTTTTTAGTTAGCCATTCTTTCACAAGCTCATGTCGAAACACTTATGAGGATTTCGAATGCATTGTGTATCTTGATAAATATTTCAATTGACTTCCAAGGCCCTTTGAGTTGTCTGTACGCTGTTTGGTTTTCCAGACAACACATGAATTGACTGAACCGTACATTATGTTTTCCGAGTTCTATACTAAGGGGGCATATCATATGTTGTAATCAGTTCGCTCAGAGCAGAAGACGTGAACCGTCCTCAGTTATTTGACCATCAATGTTTGCGTTCGATCGCACGTATCCCGTGGCACTAGCGAGGAGGTTAGGAAGCGGGTATCTGATAGTGATTATCAAACGAATTCTTTTGTTCAATCCTTACATTTGGACAGACTTAGGTGGTTACGGCATGTACTAGGGATGTCAGTTGGTCGTCTACCGCGCTGAACACTCTTTGCCGACATTGCAATCGACTAGCGTAAGCTACCAGGTGGACAGATGATGACTTGGCGTAGAGAAATGAGGTCGTTCATCAAAAGGCTGGCCATTGTAGGTCAGGTTCGTCTCCCAGGATAGGGACCTGCCGACTTACAGAGTCGGTTGTTGAAGATCTTAGGTGAAATGGTGACTAATGGAGCTCAGTGGCTTGAATGTTGTCGTTGTTTTTCCGAGTTGTCTGTGAAGTGAATGCATTTAATGACGCGGGACAGTAAAATCCGTGTAGAAGCTGTCTTGCTGATGACGCCTTACTTTCACTTACAGCTTGGTTATTTGTTTTGCCAGGTGTAGGCACCTTGATGGTGAATATGGCGGTAGCTGTAGTTTGCTTCTAACAGTTAGGTCTCTTCTCGTCCCTTCCTTTTTCTTCTTTTCCATTTCTTTACAGGGTTTGCTTTTTTTCCGTGGTGATTGTTTGACATTTAGGCTTCAGCGTAAACCACTGATTTACCGCTGTCTATGATGACAGTTCCAATAAACCTCTAGCATTACATATGGACTACCAGTTTAGTTTGCAACCGCTACATTATGAGATATTCACTGCCGTGTGACAAACAAAATCAAATTTAGATCGAATGATGACGGACGCTCAAACCTAGAAAAGAGTAATCGCACCAACCGGAGTGGAACTAGCGACCGGGCGATGGGTTTCAGGGTGAGCTTAAGGGCTATTGTGAATTTACTCCAAAATGTCAATACATTTACACCACGTAAACATGAACCACGATTTACTTTCTTATGTGGGGATTGGCCTTCAACCCAATATCCTTCGCGTTTATTTTCCAACACAAATTGCAACGAATTTTCTTATTAAATGCTTCCTTCGTGCACAGGACGTTGTAACACGTGCCCGTCAAAGGCAAATCGAGCTCCGTTACGCCATGTTGGAATCTCAACTTCGAGATCAACTGGAACTGATGAGCTGTACTCTGGCTGAGGAGGAATCGCGAATCGCATCCGGCGAACAGCTCTCCTCCATTCTCTCAGACCACGAAGTAAGCAATTATTCGAAGGGGCTGTCCACTGACACACTTGTATTTGACTCATTCTTTTCGTTCAAGCTATTAGCAGTGTGAAAAACTGTTCGCTTGTGTAGCACACTAAGACTTTATTTGTATGAATCAGTTATTTGAAAGGACATCAGTCAAAATTTGTTCGACCAGCTACTTACGTCATATGTGTTACCCTGACGATCAATAACAATAAATGTTGGTTACTAGCAGTTGCTGTCAGTTCTGTTCGCCAGTTATCGCTCAGTAAAACTATTTAATACGTATCGCGCTGATGACAATTTGCAATGCACCAATCATAAGACGTATGGATAATTTACCGACTTAAAGGAGATCTGATTCCGAAAAATATGGACTTCGGCTGGATCCAGTCCTGAATCCCAGCGTAAACTCTGGAAAATCCTGCATGAGCAGTCAGCTCGCTTGATCATTTGGTGGATTCCATATGATGCCGTGAATTGGGTGGGTAATTGGATTCAAATGTAATACCTATGAGCTTCCGGCACAGTTCCGTAGCTCAGTTGATGGAGCGCTTACGACGTCTGGGCATACTGTTTCTGTCGCTGGTTCGTATCTAGCCCAAGTTCATATTTTCCGCAATTGGGTCTCTTATAAAATTGCGATACACCAACTTATGTTCAGCATATACATCATATTGACCCTTTATATTAATGACCGGGCGTTGGCTATATAAGTTTTGGAGCATCCGTTTTTGGATCAACCTGTCACATTGGCCAAAATCAAAGTACACCTGCGTACAATCATCACCACAAGTCGCTTGCAGTGTACCACTTGTGGTACCACTCACACACTCCGTATCCGAACTAGACCCGAATGAATCGAACGAGGAAGCATATGATTGGAGATCTTTGTAGTACGGCCGGCTGATTAAGCATATGGTAGGCTAGCAGGAAGATGAAACCTTATCTCTGGGACACAAAACTAGAGAGATTTCATTGGTATGATTTAAACTGGGAAGAAAAATCTCGAAAGTTTTATTCAACAAATGGTTCATTACAGGAGTATATAATGTTGCACCCTGGGTAAGATGAGGAAAAGAACATAGATTAAACGTTGGACCGAATAGCAAACAAAGCTTTCGTCATACAATACACTATCAAAGCCGGAGAGGAAAAAGCAGAAAGCCACCAGTACCCAAATTTCTGAAAAGGAGAGCGAGGAATTTAGAAAACGGTGGCGATCGTTGGTTTATACGACTGAAAAACCATATGGTGACGTAACTTGTGCCTAATGTACTCATCGTCTCTTCGTTGACGGTGTGCTATGAGTACGTTACTAACCTGATAATTCAAAACGGTTAGCCCATTTACAGCCGCGTTTATTGCGAAGCCGTATAGTCGTGACATCATATCCTGCGGTATCTATTGTCTCTTTTTGTACTGTGTACAGTACAGTGTAGTGTACGCTTGAGTTCACAGGCGCACAACTGTCGCTCATTGAACCTTCGGATATCCGTTTGGATCATATTCTTCCAAACGGTCCGATTCAAGTCTGAGTCCTTCCATGATCTGAAATTGACACTACAACGCGCTGTTCCGTAACCTGATTGGTAAAGAGCTGACGACTAGTCAGATTTATCTTTTCATCTTTACTACAAACTCACAATGAACTCAATGCTACGGATTACTAGCGTGGATTAAGTGTTTGATTGTTAGTTTTCCTTTCGTTTTCTACTTGTTCATACTCATGCAGCAGGTACAGTAAAATTCAAGCTCTCTTTGATTTCCTGAACATATGAGCAAAACCGCTTATCAATCCGATCTATTGGAGTCATTCAAGTGAGAGTTGTTTGAATCTCCACATTTGTGAAAAGAACCGAGAACCGCTAGGTAACCCAGTAGATATTGAGTTGGTACTCATTTGAAAGTAGTTTATTCTCGTCAGTTTGTGATTCTAACAGGTTTTGCAGGTGTGTATGTTCAGCCTCCATCACCATATCTTACCTATTTCCTACTCTATGGCAGAGGCTGGAGAAAACAGTTTGGTATGTACCTGTTTATTCAGTATGAAAACAGGAAGAGAGTATTTGAAACATTGAGTTCATTTTATCCACTTACTCTAGACAGCAAGAAGACAAACATTTCGAGATGCAAGCATTTCGTTTATTCTCATCAGTCGATTACAGAAAATATCCGGTTATATAGGTTGAGCGTGTAGCAATAAAACAATGAAATGGTCGAATATCATATAGGTGTAATCAGGGTACACTGTCACGGTAGGGTAACTGATTACGTCAGCATCTTTTTCCAGCAGAGGGCCGACGCGTGATGCTTGACTAACAGTGCCTCGGAGGGCGCCAACAACCTGGGGTTGGGACTGCCCAATAGGACCGTGGAAGAAGTGTCGAGGAAGAGGTTAGCCTTAAGTTTGGCTTCTGTTGGCTCTACAGGGCTAGGGTTAGAAAGATGTCTAGCTGGCTAAAGTATGATGGTAAGTAGAAGTCAGTGACTGGAGTACTGTTGTCGTGGAGTGCTTTGAGTCATGCCCGAATACACCTCTTTAGGGATAGAGAAAGAAAATCAAATATAAAAATCGTATGCATCATACAATTGATGAACGGTTGCCAGCCTGTTTTTCTTGCTAATGTTTTACACCTCGTTTTTATCTTTTGTTTTCATGTATTCCTTACTAACTCTGATTGTATAATGGTTTATGTATAGCACTCAATCTGTCATCAGACCTCCGTGTGATAGTAATACTAAATGGACAACAATACTGGAACAATACTTTGAATATCGCTCACACATGACCACAGCTTTCGCATCCACACAAACTTTCTAAGCAACTTGTTTCAGCAAGAAGCACTTGATTGCAGTTTCGCTCTTGTATGTGTTCATCAGTTATGTATTGCCTTGCCATGATCAGGATTTGAATTCCGAACACGCTTCATTCATAAAAGTTGTGTGGCTCTTAAGTGATCATTCTTAAAGCTTGGTCAATCGCTATGGGCTCAGACAGTCACACACTGTTCTTGAAAGTAGATTCGAGTCTCGTTGATCGCTTAGAGCTTGTCACTATGGTTTCATTACTAGACCGGTAGAACGCTTTTCAAATTTAGGCATGTTGTTTCTGTTGACTATTCCAGTCCAGCAGAAACCTAAATTTTTGAAATTGAGTCTTCCAAAATAACCGAACCTCAAACTACTCAAAGAAGGCCATCTAATTTGTACGGTTGAACTTTCTCGGTTACTCATTAGTAATGGAGGTCTACCTTGCTGAGTCTCGCGAAGTTGAAGAGTTAATCCTGAATGACGATCTAGCTGAATATCGTTGACATTAGTCTTCATCATGTGCGTCTGACTTTCGTTCGCTAGGTAACCGACAACTTTAATGGACACGGTGCCTTCAGCTCTGTTGAAAAGTTCTAATTGTATGTGTTTTAAACCACAAACCAGTTATTATGTCTCTCTTCAAGACCATAGGGAAAACTGAATGCTGCTCGCAACCAATCGTGGCTGAACGTTCCTATAAGATCATTTGTTCTTGCCCATTATGAGGTCAGGAGTGAGAGTTCAAATCCGAAGTTAGACTAGGATAGACACTACTGATGAATCCTAACAAGCTCGAGACTCAAATCCAGAACTTCTTTTTTGTAGGAAGCCAGATGAGAGGAGTCTATCCAACTGCAATCAACTGTGAGTAGTGTCCAACTTCTAACAGTCCGACTTAATTACTGATGAGCAGTCGGGGATTTGGTTAATTTCAAGTTGAATATCGTTCATATTTGATCGCAGCTTTCGCATTCAGATGGACTTTTCAGCCCGAGACCTAAGTTTTTCTCTTCTTAGACCTCGTCAGTTGTGCATATTCTCAATGCTTATTCACCATTAGTTAAAAGTAGCTCTGCTTCTTTCTCGTAGTTATCTCGAGTTAGGTAGTTATGACTATCATAAATGTTTTCGATGTTAGTCAAGTATACTAGACGAGTCAAGCGCAAAATAAGCAATTTCCTGCGATGAACTATTCGAGAGATATCATCGTAACTGAATGGTCGGAGCACTTTGTGACAGAATTATACGGCCAATCTATCTTTAGCGATATATTTATTGGTCGATTCAATATAGTCTCCGTATGCATTTGAATAGAACGACAATTGTTGCTTGAGATGTGGGCTCGGACAGCAATGCGTTCAATGGGCAATTCTGTCACCGGGTGGATAATATAGCCACGAGTAGTCCCTTGTGGCATATGTTGACTGATATGGTTACATTCTTTCTGGGGAAGAACGTGCAATATTTCATTAACTCGACGCATCTGGACGACTATACATGGATGATATATTTGCGTCTTGCGAATCAAGCAGTCAGACTGAATCTACTTGCATGCACTTCAATAGCTGCCACCTCAGTATTGTATTTACTAGTGAGCTGTCGGAAAATAATCAGTTACCATGTTTGTTCGTCTGATTTACCAGGTATGAAGTTAGGTGTTTTCAGAGAGGTATTCAACGAAAAACGATTTGAACGAGTTATCTACTGCACTTCAAGTGTTTTGCACCAGTTACGTACAAACGTGAGCTTGTACGAACATTACACCACAGAGTTCGCAATTTCTGCATACTCAAAGAGCCTAACTTTACCAAGAAGATAGCCACTCAAAGTAGCTGTTTCATACATTTTATCGACAACCATTCGAAACAAATCGATACCTGATCAACTGTCACAACAATGTCTCGTGTATATATTTTTATTCTTCAATGGTGATGACGTAGAGTTATCGAGAGGACGAGGATTGCAGTCAGCCCTGAACCACACGTATACTTCGGCTAAGCTCATTGCACTTCAACTCTGAGAAGAGATCCAACGCGAACACTCGCCAAGTCATAGCTGTACACGCAGATTACAGTACGCAGGCCGTGCGATGAGGGCGCTGCTTACACGAATCTCTGAGCCTATTCCGGAACGGCATCGGATGACCGAAAGCGGAACAGTTACGAGGGTCACGACGAAAGAGTTGCTCGAATCCGACCACACAGTAGATCCCTCAAAAGGTTTCTATGTTGTTTGTCAGACTGTAAGCAAACGGGTTTTAACCTTTCCCGAGCAGTCAGCTATATCATCTTTGTCTGTCCAGAAGCGAAAGGTAGTGAACTTATCACCAGCGTGTTAAGTCACTACACAGAGGTTGATTATTAGTACATACTTGACCCTCATCTCTTCGGTGTCCAATTCCCGTTATTTTTCTCTCTATTTTTCTATCACACTCTATCACCCTTGCTTTTAGTTTGTAAGGATGAATCTATTGTGCATTGATTGACTGTGTTCTGTTCCGTTCACTTGTTTGTCTCATGCGTTCATTTATGAGATTTGTGTCACTTGCTTATCGGCCTAGCACCAGTCCGCTCCTCCCTCCATCTGATTGCCTAGTTCGCATCTTTGTGTAAGGAAAAAATTTAAATAGTTGAACGTGTTATTCACGCCCCAGGACCGAATTGATTGCAGATTGGACAAATTCTTTTTTGCTTGTGCTCACTCATTCGTTTATCGAATCGGTAAGTGACGCGACCGATCGATATGTTGCTGACCCATACACGTTATTAACAGGTCAACAACAATCGTTTCTCTCAACAAACGAAAAACTGCTGTCAGAAAATTGTAAAATGAATTTTATTTTAATAACTTTTATAGAAAAGGAATTAACAGAGTCTTGAAAAATGGTGGCGTACAAGTTTGAGTGGCCACACAAGTTTGCTCCAATACCTTCAGTCTGACACTATTAACAAACGTTAGCTGGTCACCTAGACGACAGGTGAGTCGAGAACCGGATGTATGTAACTGCCTAGACCTCAACTCAGTTGCTGGACCCATCGATACTAGTATGGACATGAACTAATTACCATGGTACCTCGTCTTACATTTGTATTGTCTGTGTTATGCCACGAGGAAGGTAACTGATCGGTTTGGAAGGGGCGAAGCCTTTTTCAGTCCACTGGTCGAAGAAATGTTGTGCCCTCTTGATATACGACTCATTGACTGAGACATTTTTCTGTTCTAGAATGATAACCCCTTATCAATGTGAAAAGATGGATGGTAACAAAAGGTATTAAAAAGGCTGAATATAAGACTCAGCCTATCGATCACCAATTGATATGGCCAGTTCATCCACCTTAAAACGATTATCTCTGGTATACCAACTGAGGCGCACTTATTCCTTTCAAAGATCATACCAGTAATATCCTCATACATTCGGCTTCTACGACTTACTTTTTTTCTCATCGGTGTTAATGAGCCCAAGAAACAGGAGTTTCAGTTTATGATAGTTAATATTGTCACTGCCTTTGGTTCAACTGTATGGCTTTGTTTACTGATCCATGATCCATCACTTTAGGAGCCATTGCATGTAGCCTCTCATCTGGATTCTGAAGCAATTCTGGTTGCATTGAGAGCCAAACGTAATATTCGTCAGAACAATGGTGTAGCGAAAAAGCTCGTTTTCGGTTATTTATCTTCAGGTTAATTGCATAACACTTATATGAAACAGAGTTGTCAGGACGAAACGAACAAAAATAAGTAACAAGTTCAAGTCAGGTCAGATACGCCATAAGCAACACGGAGACAACGTTTTGATACGATTGCATCACCATTATGACACAACTGGAACCATGACGCTTCGATCGGTCGTGGTGTGGTGGTCTGAACAAAGCGCTTTTGTGCACATAAGAGTAGACTTTTTAATCGAATTCCAATCGCTTCAGCTGTGGCTAAAATTCGGCATCTCACAGCTTTTGAATGACTGGTGTTGACTGGGTAAATCGGACAAAAAGAGAATTCCAGGTTGACAGTATGATGTGTATCAACGAGGTGTGCAACAATTGCGCTGGTAATTGTTTTGGTCACTCCCCTACTGATCCAACCATTTGTACTATTCGTTATTTGTGTTACCTGTTCATCATCCTGTTTGCTTCCGTTGCACGATGTCCTTTGACATTTTGAAACAGCACGCATCTTTGTACTTAGACCTCTGGAATCACTTGAGAATTTCCAATGACATTAGCTCAGATATTCTCTTCTTCCAAAACATGTAGTTCATTTCTTGGTGGTTTGTTGTGTACAGTTCAAATGCGAGATGAAATACTGTTCCAATGAATTCTATTAGAGTGACAGTTATAGATGGCACTAAAAGTCTCTATCCAGTTTACAACCGGTATCATGATCAGACAGCCAATCAGTTAGTTATCAGTTACTTTGGTCACCGTACATTCGGCTTACTTACTCGATTGACACGTTCTAGGAGGCTTGGTCAGACTGTGAATACTGACATAAGTAATGTCGACCAAAACGATGGACGGACGGTCAATTGCCGCTTAACTATTGTGTTGTACTCTCAGAGGTTTGAGAGGGTTTTTTGGCTACTGTTCTATCGGATGATTTTTTACTGTGTTCACCCTTTGAACCGTAATTTTTGTCGTTAGGATGTACTAAGATTCTTGGTTAGACAGTAGGTTATTTAAAAGAGATCCAGTTGTGAAAAATGAGAACTTTGGCTAAATTCAAGCCAACTACAGAAACAGCGTATCCAAATACGGTAACAGCCTTACTCGCTGGGTTAAGAAATCATTCTGAGAGCTCAGAAATTTCATACCTGGATTGTCATCCACCAGTCCCACTGTGTCATACGGAATCGACCAAATAATGTAGAAGATAGACTGTCCTAACGGGATTTCTCAAACAGTTCACACCAGAATCCATCAGTGCCTCTGCTGAGCACTGAAATTGCATTATAACTAAGTAGTTGCGAACACATGCAGTTGACGGAAACGGTACCAATGTTATCGACCACCAGTTTCATGATCCGGGTAGTAATCCAGACGTCCAAGTCACAAAGACATGTCTACGTCAACATTCGATGCCGACCGTGGTGTTGTGTCGTGCTGAATGTTTCATGGCACAGAACCACCAATCACAACCAGTCGCTTCTGCGTAGTGCGATAAGCTGTCAACTCGGACGATCAGGTTTTGGTAAACCCGCCCGATTCGACACTTGTCCTGAACATACATGTACACCTCCGATTATGGGTGTCGATTGTAACCAGGTTAGGGACCGTCAACACCATCTGTGACTCATGCCGAAAACGCTGGCAGTGTGGCCCGGGAACCAGAAATCACCTGCTCTCTCTCCATGCTCGGCTAACGTTTGACTAGTGTGAGCATAAAGACATTGTGACAACCATGGGCGACCGTGCATTTTTATTGAGGATATTTTTCACAATTTTGAGAATGATTTATTTTCCGTGAAATCTGTTTTAACCAAATTCAATCCACACTTTTTGAGACCACTTGCTTATCTATCCGTAAAAATGGTTTTTCTCGATTTGTTAGTAGGAAAGACAGTTGAAAGATGGGATGGCCGTATAATTTTGTCACAGACTGTAGACTATCGGCACAACGTGCCGGTCTGCTGCAACGAGTTCAATTGACTAGCTAAAGCGTATCATTTACCCTGCTTGGCTCTAATGAATAACCGTACCACAATTATGACATTATTAGATGAAATCTTCAAACAGCAATGTATTGTGTCACGGTTAGTCCCATCTCTGTCCGCTTTTTTAGCTAGGGTTGATAGATGTTGACACCTGGCTTCAATCTCATCACACCCTGAGGTCAATCTGGGGTGTAGCCACATTGTTGTACAACCAAGCCGAGCCAGCCGAAAGTTTATCAGAATGCAAAGGCTGCGATTAAGTGTGAGTAGTATTCAACTCGAAACAAGCTAGTATTGTTGATTATCCTAAAGAAGTGGTTCTTTTAAAATGAAGTTTAACGATTTCCTCTCTCGGTCTGTGTATTGAAACCTAGGAGCGGTTTGATTCATCTCATTTCCTTCCCTATTTCCAAGTGAATGGCTTACAAACTACCGTTGTACAAAACACTGTCTGAAAGAATACAACCTGGACTTTACACGTCTTTCCAAATTCAGGCGTACTAACTAAGTGGCCTTCTTTCTCATGATTGCCTTCTGCCGTGCTGAATCTCTCTGTAAGAGTGGTTATGGATACCCATTGGTATACTCAGTGGCTGACCAGTTGGCCGTAGATATAATCGTAATGTCTGTAAGACAAGCGGGTCAGCAGTTTAATGAACGACATACAAAATTGGGTCTCAGCATACACTAAATCAATGAACCATTTACAATACCAGCTAGTTTCATGATGTTGCTATGCCCGGGTCTGACTTTATCAGCATTGCTTGGAATAATCAAACAGAAAGAGGAAAACCTAGGGTTTCTTGTTACCGGCTAAGCTCTCACTTGCTCGCTTGTTTGTTCTGAACTGTTTCTTCGGGCGAGTCAGGCCACTGTTTTGCTTTGGTCTCATTTTTTTTGTTGAAAACATGATTATCATATCAAGTACATATCCTCATTGATGTACAAAATATCGACTAGTCCTTAGGTGAACCATGCCTCTCCGATGTAAGCTTCATTTCGAGCTTGAATGAGGATCCGACCTTTACCTTCTTCTTGTCAATATTTGCGTGCTTGGTGAACGTATAAACAATGCTGTCTGTATTATAGACTAGTCATCAGCTAGCCTATATGTCTTGATTATCGTTGTAGTTTTACTGTCCAGCATTGATTCTGTATATTTGACTTGCATATTCGTCTCAGAGCTTCTTCATCGAGTCCGATGTGAGTCGCGTTTGTGAACAGTTGTTGAACGAGATGCGCGAGTTAGGTGAGCAAATGGCCTTGTTGGATCCAGAAGCGCCTAAGCGGTTGGTCTCTCGTACGCAACAATTAGAGAACGATTTCAAGTCGCTCACCGAACACGTCAGCCAGCTGGCTGTCAAATTGCGCAATTTGCCAACTCAGTGGGCTGATTTCGAGGAGAAGTACGTTTATGATTGAAATGATGAATTTATAAGTGACTGATGCTGTGCTGTTGGAGTTTGAAACAATGTTCAAGTGATTTTTAATTTACTATTTCCTGACGTTACCTAAATTTTGCTTTATCCTAGTTTGATGTTTTTAAATCCAAAATTTAAATCTGCGGCTGTTGTAAGTTCTATGAAAGTCCATTTCAAGAGGCATGTTCCGAAATCTGACTATAGTCATATCATAATATAATATATTATTACATCTAAAAGACTATCCGTATTTTTGAAAGGAAGTCTAGGTCCTGCATTTCGCCTTTGTTATAGTTCATCAACAGAGGTTACCTTTGGTATACAGGGGTTTTGAGCTTCGGTCCACGTGTGTCACATTGCCTCTATTGCGGGTACTATTGAACCGTCACAACTTAGTTTGCAACCACATTCGTTAATGAGTACTCCTCAGATTCCCCGGCCATCTTAGAAGCCAAGACAACCGGTGCTCGTCACTTCAGTCGTTAACTTCACAATCAGGAATTGTCAACCAGGTTGAAATTTCAGATTTCATTTAACCGAACAGTGACTTCTAACAGGAACAAAGCTTTGGTATGAATGTTATTTTAGGGAGGTACCGGACGAGAAGTTTGCCCAACCGTGAAAGTTATGATAATGTATAATGGCTGCTCGTTTTATAGCAAGCACAAGTCTACTTATGAGTAATCTAACATATTTTGGTGACGCTGCAACTGGGAAGACAGACCATGATGAAGAACAGGCGAACTTTTGTCCTGGGCGAGAATCTATAAGTCAAAATTTCCCTCTATAACAAATTCTAGAGTAGGGTCATGCGTCCCGCCGGTCAATAACTGTCGCTTTTCTCGACTATAAAAATGTGTTCTAGTCAATCGACTGATCTACACTTTTGGAGTCGCTTAAAAAAGGGATGTACTGAACAACTATATGAACATACCGTCAACGTTTTATCCCCCCACATCAGCTCGGATTATGGTGTATGATGAACTGTCGGAAGTTTCACTACCAAGTGCTGAGTACGTCGAGGCTGTCCGGTTTCACCAAGTTTGTTCAACTTTTTCATAGACGAACTAATAAAGGACTGTCTGCGGAACTTATTGGATGTTGGCATGGACCTCCTACTTGGTGTATGACCGACTGACCTTGATTATGCCGGAGAAAAGGTGTTACTTTATAATTTTCAGGCAGCACTGATAGTACTAGACGCTCTTTTGCCCTATGACAGGTAGTTCAGAATACACTTTACAACCTCAGATTGCAGTGTTTCTGCAAGTCTGTTGTGATTACGTAGGTTTAGTGTTGGCTAATGAAGATATGGAGGTTGTTGACCAGTTTATATACTTAGAAAGTTGTATCAACGGCTGCGAAGGTAAAGCGATATTTACCGATCTGGGACCTCTTTGGTGATGAAGGAGTATCTCTATAAAATTTAAGAGGAACGTATATACAGTGATTTTGAGGGCTGTGCTAGCTTACAACTACGAAGGCTCGCCATTCAGATTAGATGTTAACCTTCTCCAGGTATTGGACCATTGATGTCCACATTCAATCGCATGCATCGAGCGGCAACAAGTTCTTTTGTTCGGACTTTATTAAGAACAGACTTAGATGGTTCGGTTATGCACTTAAGCGGTCAGCTAGTCGTCTGTCCTACCGAAGGCTTCTCATCGATGTTGTGGCCGACTAGCATAGAGGGAAGTTGCCAACGTTAGACCAGCACGTCTCTCTGGCTGGTGCTCTCACGACTCTGGGCATCGGTGGCTGGAGAATTTAGGTGAGATGGCGGCCAATCAGACTCAATGGTGTGAATGTTGTCGTTGTTTGGCCGAGTTGTCTGTGAATACGGGGTAATGAAAACTGTGAGAGGTCTGGCTATCTGATGACACCTCATTTTTACCTATGGCTCGATTGTTTGTTTGCAAGTTGTAGGCATCTTGATATTGTCTGTTTAATTATTGACAGTTGTTTCTGGTAATTTGATCCCCCTTTTTTCATTTTTTTCCTTGTTGACTAGAGCTCTTTTTCTTCATGATTTTGTGGCAGTTAAATATCATTGCGTACCACCAAAGTGTTACTGCCTTTGATGGATCGTCTTATTACTGAACGAAAACTTGGTACCGTGTTTCACTAACAAAATATCGACCTTCTTTCTAAAAATATCCCTTGTTTATTCAGACTTTACTCCCTGGTTGATTGGACCAAAGAGGTGGAACAGTTAGTCCGTAATTTACAAGCCAATCCGGATGATGTGAAATCGTCAGATGAACTAACTGCCATGGAATTGGCAGCCCGATATCGAGCTATGTTGTCTCGGTTCGAGGAACTTACCGGAAGCTCAAACGAACAAGGTACTTTGGCAGAGAACTTGAATATGATGCTTGCGGACTTGTCAATGCAAGGTGGTCTGTCTGCCACAGAACTGGCTACTAAACGTGCTGCTCTTGCAGCTGCGATTGGTTCATTGCGCGATTTGCGTTCCGAGGTTGATGTTGTGCTCGATCGAGGTGAGTTGATTACATATGTGGTACCTATTCAGTTGATCAGGCATTTAGATGCGTTCATTCCACAGGTTGGTAATGTTCGATTTTTCCATTTACTCGGGAGTTGAGTAAATTTGCTTTTAAATTTTCTCGGTCTCGCTGCGGCGCGTCATCTTAACTTACGCAATAGTTATTCCGCTGTGTCTATCAGTCATAACTTCCTACATTAGATCTTCAAGAATCTGATTTCACTGTGATCACTTTCCACTCAACCATGGGTTTGTCCGATCCATATAGCAAAATATATTATGTTCTGTAATGCATACGCAACCAGTTACTTTAAGTGACCACTTACGTGTAGTCCCTAACTTATAGTTTCATTACGGTAAACACCAAGTAACAGGCCAAAAATTTTTGTATAGACAGTCTGCAAAACCTAGTAGGTGTCGAGTACATTTGGTCGTGAACGGATGACCAGTCAGAAGGTGGCAAAGCCGTCAAGGAAAAGATTGTCATTTGTCAATGGAAAACGCTGAATATTTCAATAATCAGAGTAAAAGTCTTTCGTAGAGTCCTGGAATGGAAGCTTGGCTCTTACACCTGAGGAGATTTTATGTATTTCCTTTTGTCTGTGGTCTCTGCATCGTTTCAATCTGGTTCACAGCTTGGTTGATCTTCAGCACCGTAAGGCGATACCAGATCGACTTTGTACCAAGCCCAGAATTATACTCTTCTCCCATTGGAAGAGTGATACGGTCAGGTCTCCTGACTGAAAGAAAGACTTCTGAAAAGGTGAATCGATGTGTCCGTCACGTTTCTGAACGTCTACTCCGAATGGGTCTGCTTCATGGAACTAGAACTGTAATGTTGTTTATTCTGTCTGTATTGTTCACGCGTAAGTTAACACTGTTTCTTTAGTCGGTCTCTATAACCTTGTTGAGACCATTACACCAGAATTAACACGTGCCTCTTCACGTTACTGATGTTTTTGCAAACGTCTTTGTGCCAGACGGTAGAAAAATGTGCAAACTTCATTCTGATTCACACTGTATGAATATACCATTTCACAATTCCTAACTGTTCTTGAGTTTACACTCTCCTTTGTCTTCTCTGTAGCTCCTTTGATTGCCGAGAGTCTGGAGTATCGGGCAAGCACAGTCACAGAACAACGCAAAGCAATGGTTGTCCGGGCAGCCGTGGAACAAGCGGTGCAAGAAGATATTGAACAGCTCCCAACTGATTTGGATGCAATTCGTCGTCTCCTGGCGGAACGTGAAGCCATGGTAGCACGACTAGCCGAGGAACGAGATGCCAGTCTGGCTGCTATGCTCCAACGTGGCACAGCTGTAAAAACTAGCGATCTAGTTGATTGGATCGAACCTAGTGAGAACGAACTTCGTGCTACTTGGGCTGAAGTCGACAAATACGCCGAACAGAGTTTAATTGGTTTGCGTCAAACTGCGGACGCTTTGGAACAATTTGAGGGACGAAAACAACGGCTAACCGATCTGTTGGTTGGCACCAAACATTTGATCGGCGGAACAGCTAGTGCAGCAGCGGCGGCCGCGCTTGCGATGGCTTTGCACGGTGAAGATGGAGAGATGGATCCAGATGCTGTGTGCAATGCTTTGGGTATCGATGAATCCACAAGAGCTTGGGCAGATGCTTCGCTGGCATCAGGTGTTGCAGGTGCAATAGCAGCCAGTGTTGAAGAGGCCACTAAGGCCGGACAAGATTCTGTCCGTGCTCAAGCTGAGGCTGTCAGGGCCCAACTTCAAGCAGTACAGGCCGCAGAAGCCGATTTAGTCGCGCTTAAGCAGGCAGCTGAGACAATGAAGACACGTGCTAGTGCCCAGCGGGTGGCTCAGATTGATGAAACTATTGCACGGCTTGAGGCTGAATTGCACAAAGCAAAAGAAGACCTTAATTTGCGTTTGTCTCGGTTGCGGTCTGCTGAGGGAAAATGGGAGGTGTGTTACACCAGTTTTGCGGAGTTTGATAAATTTCTCAATGGTGCCGAAGCCAGGCTAGTTCAAACCATCGACGTACAACCACTGGGTATTGGGGCTATACAGGCACGTGAAAAAGGCGCTTCTGAATCAGCAGCTCTTGCGGCTATGACTGAAGTCACTGGATGGTCGAACACTGTAGAAGCTGAACTACGTGAAGCTGAAGCAGCTGCCAGGCGATTGGTGAATTTAGATTCCATGTTTTTGGAATTGACTTCTCTAGACTCAATTAATCAATTTGAGGGAGATACACGGCACATGAGTCGCGAGGTCGCAAGGGCGCAAGCTAAATTATTGGGTCTGCATCGAAGACAGAACGCTTTACTAACTGCATTCCAAACACATCAAGAATCTCTGAGGGCATTAACCGGTCATCTTAATCAGTTTACCGTACTGGTCCCTGAGTTCGACAATTATATTAGCGAGTTAGAGCATCTGGCTGAATCACTGAATCGATCTACCATTCCAGAATCGTTTGATGCTTTCGAAAAGCTTCGTGAGGAACATACAAATCGGCGGACTGCCCACAACGCGCAATGGGTGAAAGCTAAAGATCAGTTGTCGAATATCGCTGCCCGTTTAACTATGTGGCCTGGATTGAGGGTGAGTGAACTTTTGCACTTTTCTACGGTTGATACTCGTCCGATTGCACCACTAATAAGTAACTTGCAAGATTAGTCAATTAGAAAGAAACCCACTTGGGAAAAATCTGAGTTTCGGCTAAATTTGAACCAGTTCCAGAAATAACGTATTCAAACGCACCGAGTTGCCCACAGGGAATGAATTAAATTAGCATTGTTGCATTTCACACTGGTTTTGTTTTGATAAACGCTTTAGAATACTCGAACCATTCATAAGCACGATAACACTGTCCTTGTTAGTCAGCTGTTGCAATTTAGAGAACGCACCCATTCTTTTATGAACTCACTTGCTTGTTCATCGAGTCGGAGTGCTAATCCTGATTGCAGTGACACGATACTACAGCTGACAAAACCTTTCGGGGTGCACAACCGAACGGACTCACTTGGGTTTGCTTGATATAAGCCACTCATGAAGTAGCAGTCTGTAAGTTAAACATTTGTATATATATGTATATGTATATGAATGTTTGCCGTGGTTACCTCCCAGTTCTCTTTGACGAAGTTACGTTTTTGGATGGCGCAGCTATATCCAGGCGTGTACTGGTATTTTGTGTTATGTGCCTGTCCAAATGAAATCAAATCAAACACGATATCCGTTAAAACATGTTCTGGCGGAAAGTGAGCCTAATCTTGTCAACAGTCTCGATCTTGTAGGCCAGTATTCTCCAGTGCTTCGCTGTCAGTCTGCTCTCTTTGCTTCTGCCACCCTGTTGAAACATGCTGATCGTGGACCACTGAACGATTAATCGGTCCACACCTCCCGATTAGCTGAACTCTCTCTGTCCCGTCCGTTTTTACCACGCAACAAATCCTATCACAGATAGATCATCATATTACTGCACTGTTGTTGGATAATTTTGAATCAAGTATTTGACAGAGCTTGATTAATCTGGTAAATCCTTCTTTCAGCTACTGTAACAATAACCGGTTGGTAAAAGTCTCACCCGCGGCACACAATTTTCCATTTAATTCTTTCCCCTATCACAGATTTTGGTTCCAAATCGACTCACTTATGGACTACCGAACTCCGGGTATCATATCACTTGAGATCTGGCAAGGCGCATTATATCTTGGTACTGCCTAGATTTGAACAAAGATTGATAGAATTGCATTACTCTCGTGAGATCGTTTTTCTTCTACTATCACGACCGGTATTTTTAATTTGAAGACTATGAGCTAATCGTCTGGAAACACTCACCGTTACACCAGAATGTACAAGTTAGATAATAGGTGTTGCTGTAGCTCATCTGTTTTAGTACATCATGAACAGAGGCGGCTTGGGAAAACGTATTCCCCCAGACCAAATCCCCACAAAACGGCGTAGCGATCATGAGTTGATCAGCCGCCAATACTCTTCATCGTCTTCATGGATGTTTTCCAGGGGACGATAGAGACAGTTATCTGGTAGCAACCTCACTACAGAAACTTTCGAAAATAAGTCGGGGCAGACATTAAACAATTGTTGAAGCCACACACTAGATTTTCATTGTTCACTTCCTAAACTTCTCTTCCCGTGAAAATATCCACAATGTGGTAGAGCTTTCATTTGGAGACAAGTCGGGGTTATTAGATGCACTGGCATCCACGTATCTTCGTGATACAAAACTGTCTAGCATATCCTAAATCCGAGTGTTTGGAATCAGATTTTTCCTTCTTCTTGACTGTGTATCAAACAAAATTTACGGACCCAGTCTTTCCGTACAGTCGAACCGTCAGGTGTCAGGTCATTTCAAGCCACGACACTCCAGAGTGACAAAATACTTTGGCGAAAATGCTGTTGCAAGCATTATGGTGCAGGGTTTATTCATAGGTATTAGCATTCCTGTTACAGTCAAAACATTTGACAAGGAGCAGCTGTCGACTTGATCATTTAGACACTGAAATAAACAGAACGTCTAGTCCAGGTTTTATTCATCCTCATGCATTAGCCGTTCATATGTAAGCCATTTCTGCAGTTACCGTGTTGCTGTAACTGCTTTTATCAGTAAAAGTTCCTGTCCTGGTAAGACTAGAGCAGTTAATTGGTTCGCAGTCTTTCCAACAAATACCCCCACAAAGTTGAAACATGCATCGATAGTATTTTTTAGAGATTTTCCACCTGGTGGCATAACGTACATGAACAATCACTTGACACATGTATTCCAAGCACACTTGTAAGAGACTCGGTCCACCACTCGCTATCTCTGACATTAATTATGCATTCATTTGTACTTGTGGACACGCGTTAACCCATTCGACGATAGGAAAACTTTGGACATGTAACTTGGAACACTTTCGAGAATGACTACAAAACAACAGCACCAACACACCATTCAGTCTGCTATAACTCTCCACCTGGAAAGAACACAACATGTTGTCTAAGTTGCATTTACTTTTCGCTCGTTATGTCGTTCGACTAGTTGACATACTCTGCACTTTGCTGAAGCATTTGTAATACACCGCTATAAATCTACTTTCTGCACATAAGAACCCTTATTAGTCAGCCTGGTCTTACTGTGGTGTTTATGATGGATGGTCGTGAATTATTTTAAAGACATTTTTGACTTATTTTTTACACTTCAAATTTCATTAATTTTGCTGTGTTACCTTCTCTCCTTCTTGTTCCGATTGCCTACACTGTGACCTTAGGATTTCTTTTAGACTCTCCGATAGTTTTCACATTCTTCAGCTTTCTAAAATTTTGTTGATATTAATGGCTTATTACACTTCGGATACCATGTTAACATTGATCGGTTTAATCGCTTCTCTGTTCTTTACTACTCTAGACTTGTTCTAGTTGACTCGTTCTCTTGTGCAACTACCCAATGCAACGTATTTGACCCATCCAATATATGAAGACAATCGAAAGCCTTCTGCCAGAAACTTCTTACGTTCGCTTAGTTACTCTACAAATAGGTTTCTTTCATGCACAATAACCAACACGTCTTCCAGAATTGTGGAGTTAATGTTTGAGTATTAGTTGAACAAGGATTATATTGATGTTTCTCTGTTGACCGATTGCTTGTAAGTTATCCTTGTCTAGCAAGTTTTTCACAGTGTCATCGCCTATCACAAGAAATAGCTACAACTACGTATTCGAATCATATCATCTTGAATGTCTACTCCAAGCTCGATTTCGGTGTAATATTACACAATGAGAAGTTTTTTCATTATCTGCTCATATGGACTACGATGTAACGTAAAAAGACGAAATGTTGAATTTCTCTCTACTTAATATGCTGTTAACTGGCTATCAATTGAATATATATTCGAATAGATCAACCTGAGTTGAACTGACGTATCTTCGTAATCCACGTCGACTTGACCGAAACGCACCTAATTGTGTGCCACGATTTCTGCTAAGTTTTACTGAATGAAAGAAGGACTTAGGAAGCAATATTCGGTACTGAAGTGATATGCCTTGTATAGCGTAGAAGTCACAATATCACATCTGTGGACGAAAGACGACAACATTATTGGGCACACTCAGTTGAACCACGTTGTGAACATGTTCCGTAACACTGTCTGCGACCGTTCAAATTTTTTTTACCATAATTACGCGATTAAGTTAACATGTGAATGGTTTTTGATTGATTTTAATTAATTTTCACTACTTGATGGAAAATTCGGTTTTTAAGTCCTACACCTGTCAGTTGTTAATGTATGGCGGACACGCTTTTTCTGCCCAAGGTGTGTTTGATAAATCAGCATCAAGTCTCTCCCGAAGAGCTACCTCCATCAACCACACTTTTGTTCGATGTTGCTCCTTTACTGTCTTATCGAGTAGCTTACGATGTGGTTATTTTCAGGGGCATATAAAAGTCTTGATAATCACTAATAGTTCAGGCTCCATGAGTTATCGTCCGACCAGAACAGTGAGGAACGTACTATACATTCAAATGACCACCAGTGTGGCTAAAATTGTGCATCCGGCAGACTGTACAAAGTAACCATTGCGGTCGGTTTCGGTATATCCATTTTTGAAGAACTGTAACTAGCACAGATGTCTACGCGAACATTGTGGTGAAAAAGTCTACAAATTCTAGCTGGATTGTAAAATATGTCTAAAGCAATAATAATAATCAAAATATTTTCTAATTTAATCAATGTTTTCAACACATCAATGCCAAAAGCTGATCGAAAGAACGACATTTTCCTTATCTTGTTAAATCTACCATATTAACCATTTTCACCCCCCCATTATCTTATTTCTAATTTTCCAAAATATACTGTTGGTCCCAAAGTTATGTAGAGATTGCTCCCAGCTATTATACATACTATTGGCTGTTCGTTGTTAACTTTCAGGAAGCCACAGAAATGCTTTTCAAGCGATGGGAAGTCGTCAACCACTGGCTTTTTGAAGAAGCTCAATATTTAGATGAAGTTTACAGTACATGGACTACTTGGAATAGAGAAGCAAACGAATTAAACTCCAAATTAACAAACACTGAAGTTGAACTCGAACGGAGTGCTCGTGAAATTCAAGAAGCTGAAGAACATAAAACCCATTCTAAAGAGAGCCCTGAAATGAAGGATAGTATCACTGATGACGGAGTTGAAGCTTCAGTGAGCGGTATGGGAGATTTGGATCAGCACATTGCTCGAATTCGTTCCGGTCAAGAACGTGTACAGATGACTGAGGCTTTATGGAAATCACTGAACTTTCACACAGAGCGACTTTTGCGACAATTGGCCAGTCAAAATGAAATCCGTTGTCGAGGCTTAAACGAAATCGACCAGTCCAAACCATCTTCACGTCGCACTTCACTCTTTCGGCGTGAAAGTCAGCTAAGTGATAGCTCTGTAAAGGGTGTGAAGACGACCATTGTTACCACGAGTCCCCACGCCGTGGCCGTTCGTTTTCGTGAACTAGGCGAACGCGTCAGGCGTTTGCATATACGGTGGGACAAATTGAACGAACGCGTTGACAGCCAGATGGATGTTCGAGATAAGCTGTTTCGTGATTTGGAAAAGTTGGCTCAGTGGTTAGCGATTTCGGAAAAGCGATTAGGTAAACTAACTCGTATCTGGGTTGTTGCCCGACCGCCGTTGACAAGTACGTCAAATGATAGCGGTACTGTCAATTCAGCTCCAGTAAAGCCACCCACAGACTCCGTACTTAAATCAACTGGGGGTAAGTAATTGTATATTTTTCTTAAACAATTATGGAACTTGGAACTTTGTTGTTTTTTGAGTCGTCCGAATAGGGCAGATAAAACTACATTATAACTTTAGTTCATTTTGAACACTTATCAACCATATACGTGCAAATTGCATGAAAACCCAAGGACATCTTACGCCCTTAAGCGTTAGGCTAAAGCCTGAACGAGTCTTGAAAATCTGACAAATTTGATTGTTGAGTTTACTACTTACAACTGTAAGTAGTGCTTCTTGACATACCTTAAGTTTACTATCACACCCACAATGCATAGACCACATTTCACCACAATGCATATGTAGCAGAACTGTGTCAAATGAACGATTAGTGAACGCTAAATAATTCGAACTGATATCGATCAGATGGCAAGGAATGGTGAGTAATACGTAGACGATTAAGGGTCAATAAAAATATGCTATTGCTGTAATACGAAAGAAGAAGAAAGAGATAGTTCTTCAGAGGAATGATGTTAGGCATGAAAATTAACTGGTGCGATCGAAGTTGACCGTACAGTATAAAACAATTCCCAGTCGGTACATCATCCACCGCATTGGTGAGATAGTAATAATAACTGAGAGCTTTAGATTGAGATGCAGAACACAGAAAGCAAATAATGGATTTTAAGACACAAAGGCAGAACTGAAACGAAGCATTTACGGTACATTTTGACCCATCACGAACAAATGATCCGTTAGTATTAGCATCATGGTCTTTGGTCGATAGATGCTTGGAAATGTATGAGACAGTATTTTACCGCGTTTTTTTCTCTTGACAGCTTTACGGTTTAACAAGCGAGTATATGGAATTTTCGGATGTGCCATGTATGACTAGTGCGCTCTAAACTGGCAACAGTGTTGTAGTTTGAACGGAGCTATTATGTCCGCAAGACATGTACGAGGTTGTCAGAAGAAATACAGAATAGTATAATGTAATGTTCGCCTAAAATGAAATGTCCAGGAGAATTACCAAAAGCCTTTCCGTTAGAGAGTACTTACTGCAAGAAGGAAACCCTGTCTGTCTAATAATTATTTGTGAATTGCTGAAAGCCCAAGGAAGTGGATACCTACTTTATGAACCTTTCCGGTATAAGTCTGGTAACCCATATCTATAGGTTTTAAGTACACGGTAACACTAAAAATTTGAAACAATCGGTGAATTTACAGAAAACCGAACACTTGGTCTAAACACGCATGTAAATATCAGGAATCTGTTTTGTGGCTAGGTACTATTTGTCCTGAAGTACATTATTACCTGTTTCACTTATACTCCTTTCTAAAATTTAGTTATTCTTATGAATGCTTCCGATTTGTTGCGCAAATCGAATCCATGTACATTGTCAGTCATTCTCAAGGGATCAGATTTTTCCCGTCAACTTCGATGTCTGCCTCCGTTCGGTGTTCGTTTATACAACGTACATCGTTATTTGAAACAGTCTGTGTACGTAATTGACATTCTGATCATTTTGCGGGAGGTGTAACTTATCTTCAACTTCTACACAATGCTCTGCAGAGTGGAAATTGTAGCTTACTGAATCTGATAAATAAACCCGATTTAGAACAAAGAAGTGGATGAACGGAAGTTAGAAACTCTGTGTTCAATTCTAGCGGTAAACCAAGCGACAGAAAACAAGTGGGTTAAGTTAACTGATGTCGTAGTTTCGTGTGACAAGAAGAAGAGGAAGCGGATGCAAGACCAAAACATATAGTGCATGCTAGAGTTAAGGGATGGTCTCTCACTGTCTTAAAGCCGACCACTTTTGTAGAGAAAATGACTCTTGCTCTGAGATGCTCCTTAGAGTAAAAGATTACACGGGTTACTTCACTCTCACAGTGCCTGATGGAGTTCCTGTCATTGGACAGGATTTGTATGATCAGCTCAAGTTTGAAAATACTGATCGGAAATTGGAACTGAGGCGTATTCCCCGTTAAGAATCACGCTAACCTGATCAGAGTTCTCAAGCATTTATTTCAATCGAGCGAGTTGTCATTATTTCCACTTTACGGTTTCGTCATCGATAACTGTTCATATGGCAAGCAACTGGATTTCGTTAAATGACCAACTGAGTTAGAATAGACAATAACTTACCTAATTGAACTTACTTATATCGCCGGTGGGTTATTCACCAAATTTAGGTGGGATTTTATTCATACTACAAGTATGTAAGCTAGAATTTGGTCCATTTAGTACAAGTGATAAGAGCTTAACTTGACTGCACCTATTTGTACGATTGGTTGTACATTGTGTACATTGTGAAAACATGGATGACACACACAAAGTTCATTGTGTGTAGGAGAATATCAGAGTGTGAGCAATGCATCTCAATGGATAATTGATTTATTATGCTAAGATGTTTTTGCCATACTACTGATAATAATTCTTCAAGTGGAACATCTCACAGTTGACGATGGCTTTTGTATTCCCATAGGTTTTCCAGCCAAGTCCTTTTAATAGAGGCACTGGATTCGAGTTTTGCTTCTGTTTGAGCTCATCAATAATGCCACGACCAGGATCTGAAATCCGACCGCGTGTTCGTAAGCCACCCATGGTTACTTACCATGCCATTGACCTCATACTAGACATGACCGAATTATCATATCGAAGCGTTCAGTTACTAACGCTAGCTGGAAAACCTATCTGAATGCGAAAGATACAATGAACTGTAAGTAAGGTTTACCTTGATGTCAACCAAATCCTCCACCAATACTCATCGTTAATAATTTTTGTCATGATAAAAAACTGACGAGCAATTCTTTCCGATCTGTTTTCACCAAGTCAGTACAATTATATACCACTGATTAATTTGATACAGCATCAAAAAGGAAAAGAACTGTTAGATATAACCCCAATGATCAGTTTCTTGCATTCACAAAAAGTAAACAACCGTGGTTTATTATTCAGATGACGATTATCTGACTTCAGTGTGGAATGGTACGGAGGTCTGAGAACATCTGCTTGGTCACAGAATGTAGGTAAAAGTCGGAGTATGAATGAGATCAAGTTGTGTGATAAATACTTTTGTGTGAATTATCAGTCAGGTTGTGCAATCGTTTCTACGATAGTTAACGCTGTTGCCTGACCACTTTCAGGATGACTACCCGTAACTCGATTATCTATACCGAGAAATCCGCATGATCTTGACCGTCATTAACTGTGACTCATCTGTGGTTCAGGATGATAGTCAATCGTCATGAGAAAACAAGTGAGCCCTAGTTCACACGCAAAATATGGGATTGGAATGGGATATTTTCTCTAGCTAGGTTCAAACGCACATACTTAAGTGCGCACAACTGACAGACAAACAACCAAGATGAAACGAAAATTAAGATGACATCCACAAAGTGATTTTCCCATGGCCTTCTTTGCCCAGGTTCACCAAGTGAACTTACCTCACAGACAGCCCAATAAAATGAGGGCAGCGTTCAAGCACTTGACTACCTACCATTTGATCCATCGACTCTGACCACATACTCAGTACAGCAGAGGAGCCAAACTACCGGTGGCTGTGTTTGTCTGTCTGTGTCATGTCTTCATTTGTCTGCTTTATACCTTAGGCCAGTTAGCTGGGGGGCATAGGCAAGGAACTTTCGATTTAGCGGAATGTATGGTTTGGGTGAACTCACTGATCTGTTTTGACAATGGTGTGCAGTGATTACTCTGTTGAGTGATTGTACAGTCTGTTCCGTACGATACTAGACGATATTCTTTGTTACATTTGGGTAAACCTCCGTTCCGCACATCTTGCTGTATAGTGACAAGCATGGGTTGGTTGAGGATAGCCAGACAGCTGGATTGTTTTTCATGTCATACACTAACAGAAAATTTAGTAGACCATTTAATTTTCACGGCATTTGAAAGTTCGGTAAAAGTGACGGTTGGTTCCCTGCGTCTTGTCATCTCTGATGAACGGTAAGATGTGACGGTAACCTAAATACTTTCACGGAATCAGACCGAATTATAACAGCTGTTACTGACTCGTCATTTGAGTGGTTAGTCCAAATCTGATTAGTTTTCGTAACTGCCTGACATTGGTGAAAATTGTAGTACTCAATGATTTTTAGTTTTGAGTGCTGATTTAGAGATAAGAAACTATAATTCCATTAGTCTGTGGTGGAACGATCAAGCACTTTTGCATGCAAATCCTACATTCATAAGTTTCACTTTGATGGTAGATCTCCCGTCAAGGTTATCAAAAGTGTGAAATGCATGCAATGCTGGTACCAGATGGAGTATGATTAGTACAATCCTGGTAATATGGAGTATACAGGTGAGTGATAAATTGTGACCATAACGTCTGCAACTGATAAATCAAGTTACCTCTGCTGTGTGTTATGTTAGATTAGCTCTCGATCTATGAATTAGGGACCAATCAATCTAAGTATAAATTTTCACCCAAACCAACCATATGTGCAGTGAATTTTGCCACATGATATAATGATCCATAGGTCATGGACTTGGTAATGCCAGGCTGTGTAAATATTGTGTTTAAATTGTGTGGTAGCCATCATTTAAATTTATCATTTAAATTTTTTTGATATTTTGTTGGTGTAAACTGTTCACCTTTATTGGGTTACTGACACTAACGCACCATATTACAAATGACTCTCTGTCCATGAACACAAAACAACAAACTCTGAACAGAATGACCAGATTTCTTACGGTTTCATTATCAATTCAGAATATAAACTGACAGAACATTGTGATGTTGCACTTCGAAAAAAATTTCAAAAGTTCCTTGTGAACACCATCTTTGCCTCTGTGGCTCTAACTATAGTCATTTCTGCCGTCATTTTCGTTTTGTCATACAGATCGTAGAACTGAAGATAACACTTCCGGCCTGGATTTGGTAGAAGCGTTGAACCAATTGAACACCATGTACCAAGAAGCCAAGGGCCCACGTTTTGCCGCTCTGGAAGAGATGGCAGTTCTCATCGAGGGTGAAGGTGTTGATTTGCGTACACTGGCAAGCCGTGGTAGCAGCCGACCAGGTAGTCAGCACCCGACTAACGATCGGCCCCGACCAACAGGTCGTCTGCGTAGTCAGCGCTCCGTGTGCTTCGATGTGACTAGCGGAGGAAGTGAACGTGGAAGCCTTGAGGGAAACGCAGATGAAGTGAATCGCGTGCTTCGTGAACGACTGAGACGTCTAGCTAATCGTTTGAAGCGATTGTTCAATCGGTTGTCCAGTCGATGGTTTGCTTGTAACGCTGCATTAGATTACGAACATGTTCGTCAGGTCTGGCGGCAACAGATGGATGCGTTTGATGTACGCGTTAAGGGGTTGATAAGTACAGCCGACACAGTCGACTTGAAAATCCCAAAGAAAAAGCGGGATACAAGTGCACGTACGACAGCTGAAGTTGATACAACACAGTCAGCTGATGGTCTTCAATCTCAAGATGGAAAAGCGGCTTCGGATCTAGTTGAGAACGAGGATGCATCAAAACAGCAGAATGAACTTTTGTCTGATACCAAAGAAAGATTGACGCCAACGAGACCAAGCTCGGAAAACGTGGACGAATCAGAAGCGTTACTCCTCGAAGAACAATCCATAAGTTCAGGGCAGCTGTATCAACAGGAATATCAACGGTTAAAGGCGGAAATACTCGACCTCAAAGAGGTGATAGGTAGTTGGCGTGCGACACAAAGCGTATTGGAATTCAAGGAACTGGAGGATAAACAAGTTGACGAAGAGGAGAAAGTTGAATTGGAACCAAAACTGTTGGATACAACTGCTGTGTCTGCCGGTCTGATGTTGGTGACTAGTGTTGAGACCAGTTTGTCTTTTGGGCGCAATAAAGACAAACCTTTCAGCAGTGCGCTACAAATAGAACCGTTCAGCTTTTATGTGGACACCGCACGTTTCATGGTTGAATGCGACCGGTTGAATGGCCGTATGAAAGCCAACCTGGTACATGTGATAGCTATTTGTGAGAGCTGGCAGCAGCTAGTCGATGCACGTGACCGGATTGTTGAGCAAGCAAGCTGTCTGGAACAGAACGCATGTCGAATTTGTGAAACCATGTGCCCTGTTGCAGACCCGTCAGAAAGCGGGCGTGGTGTAAGCATGCGGTTAGCCCGTTTGGGCCGACAACTGACCGATTGGCAACAGTCGCTATTGTCCGCACAAGACCTGTTTACCCTATTAACTACAGAGGAAAAACAACCTGCATTTCCAACGACAGAACCCGATCAGTCAGCTGGATCAACGAACGAAGCATCCATGATAATCAATCGTCTACGAGAGCTGCAACGTCTAGGCAATCGACTTGCCTCAATCGCTCCTGCCCGAGGACCGACTGTTCACAATTTGATAATTTTTGCCGTTCAAGCCATAATTCGAAATGCTAATAGACTGGGCGAATTGGGCAGACGAGCTACTTGCTTGTCTGAGGTCCTTCAAAAACGAGAACAGTGCATCGACCAAGTGACGCAGTTTTTAGAAGCAGTAGGAAAACATTCCGGATTGGAGTTAGAAAAATTTCAGGAGCAACCTTTACAAAATGAAACAGATGCTGTGGATGCTGAGAAGCAGCTGATGTACGCGCATTCTCAATCGCAGAAATCGCACGAACTCGCGGAAGAAGCGGTGCTGGATATCGTCAAAACGATGGATGTTGCAACCCACCTACAAGTCGAAACGTCAGTCGAAGCTAAAGAAAGACTGGAAAAAATTCTGGCAGCGGAAAGTCGGTTGACCTGTAAGCAGGACACAATGCTCACTCATCTGCATCAGGTTTGTATTGCTTCATGGGAAGCCTTTCGTGAATTCAACATGGAGGTCAACCGGGGCCGTCCAGAGTTCAATCAAAACCATTCGCCAATGACGGATAATTTACGAGATGGACTTCTGAAACGTTGGTCGGTGTTACATAATTACTTGGTTACTGCTAGGCAACAATTGGAAGTTCGTTCTGCAGCTTTGTCATGCGTCGAAAGTGGTCTGCAGGAGTTAGAAAGTTGGCTAGATCCTATGGAGGTCATTTTTGATACGTGCAGCTCACAGTTGGCTGCTGCTGCATGTACCGCTCAGTCTCTATCCACATTAGAAAAGCAGGGTCTCCCTTTGCCAATCCAGTCAAATTATTTGGAAGTGGCAGAAAATCCGCAGACTCTATTAACAACCTATTCTAGCGAGATTATATATTTTGAAAATCTAATAGCCAGCTTGAATTGTCGTGTGGAAGCAGATTTGGCTGACCGTGAAGGTTTGATTAACACACTCAAGACGTTTGATTGGCGCATGAATCGGTTACGAAAAGTGGCTGCTCATTTGCTGGCTCAATGGACAGAAGAAGGAGAACGGTGTGATCAGTTACAAAGTGAATTGCGTCAACTAGCATCTGCGGTTGAGTCTACAGCGATGGAATTGAACACAAGTTGTATCAGTTGCACAAGACCGGATCCGAGTTCATCTTTGTTGGACTCGCAGTCTAGTTCACCATCCTCGGAACTTGCATTTAGTAAATCTTTAATAACTCAGGCTAATCGAGAAATATACCAGTTTTGTGGAGCGCTAGCCATCCAAATGAGACTAAATAAGCTTCGTGAGCATGCTCTGCGCCTACACAGACGTGCTCAGTGGTTGGCTAGCGGACCTAGTCGTTATCATAATCGCCTTATGCAGATTAGAGTGTCGAAAGAGTCTGCAGAAGACAGGCCAAAAGATGCTGTTAATACGGAAAATGTGGAAGAAAATACCATGAATAAAATACTCGACAGTGAGTCAAAATTCTGCGGAGGTTCAGTTTTATTAGAAAGTGAAGCAGTTTCTTTGGAGCATCGTCTGGCTGGTTTAGTAGCACGTGCGGCAAAGGCAGCTGAACTCAAACGGAGACATTTAAACCAATTATATCTAGACGAGTTACGAATGTGGATGGTTTGGCAAGACGAAGTACAGCATGGGCGAACGTTGGTTACCAATCACCCCTTCGGTCTGAATGTCACGACAACAGGTGACCAATGTGGAATGGAGACAGTTGAGGAGACTCTAGCCAAACCATCAACACAACGGTTGGTCTCATTGTTGACTACACATTTGAGTCTACTTGAGGTGAGTGTAGTGTCATAATTTGCAACTCATCTACAACCAGTTTTATTGAATACAAGCGAACGAACTTTTAACAGACCTCAGTTTACATTTTACTAGAACTTTGACCTTCATTTTGCGTTAAAGATCTCATACTAGACTTGACTAAATTATAATCACTAGACTTTCACGCCCAACATTGCTGAAATACTTCGAGAAAAAAAACGTAACATCTGTCCTGTTGACTCCTTTTGATAATCCTGCTAAACATGAATTACTGGCCAGATAGATATTTTTAACGTCGTGTGTTCTTTTGTGTTGATGCGCACCTCAACAAAGATTAAAAGACAGAATATATCATGGATTAGTTTCGTATTGAGCACTCTAGAGCGACTATGTTTGGCACCTTTCAAACTAAGAATATTATACGTTATAATGGTGTAGGGATATTTCACACCAGTCAATATGCTAACAACTAATGTCACAACAATGTTCAGCAGAAAACTTTATTGGCCACATCTGTGTGTGATCCTCCGAATGAAGTTGGTTTACTGAACCAACTTCTCTTCACTTTCAAATCTCAGTGCATCGTTTCAACATTTTTTTCACATGCGGATCAAAGTGGGTTGGACTCGTACTATTCGGTTTCATCCGCAAGGCGTCCTGAGGTTGCAGATCCTAGCATCTCTGTATTCTTGTCGAATACACAGATTTAAGCTTTTCTCGATTGGAGTTAGATAAGGACCACGGGTTAGCTAGTCAAATCCATGACCACATTCTTGTGTCGAGACATTGTTTTGATTGCAGATCACATTTCTTTGCTCATGGCAAACGACATCACACATCGTTTTGAAGGTTTTGTCAACACTACTTCCAGTCATTAGGAGCATCCAGATTGAGTTTGTTCACATGAATTCTCATTTCAACGGCATCAAACGCCAACCGAATCACTGTCTCTCTCTCCTTAGGCTACATTAAATGGTCATCCTCTCTTGCTGTGTACAAGTGGAAATAAACCTCACAAGACCCGTTCATCAGCTTTGACCTCCGAAGTTGTTTGGCAAGTCTGCACACATCCAGATTTTTGTCTAATGGCCGGTGGTTGTTTCCTTGAGTTTACTGGACGTAACATCTCGCGAAACGGCAGAATTGGAAATGATCAGCTTTTAGTGCTTCTGTTCAGCTTTACGAGGACCGCTACTCCTCCTAGTTTATCAAGTAAACCATGCTGCATCCACATCGTAGACTGTGTAGGCTCCTCCGTTGACACTGGTTCACCTCGTATGATATTAGCATGTACAAGGTACCGTTGATTCATACGTCGTGCGCTTACGTGTTTGAAGAATGTGCACTCATGTAAGGGTCTCCTTGTTTTGTTGTGGCCATTCTTGCAACTTCTATCCTTGCTCACTAAGAATGAACGGATGCCAGATGGCGTTTCACTATTGCGATTTGCACTGGTCTCAGTCAGTAAGATACTTAGAACGGTCATTTACTGTATCGGAAGGACTAAGTGGTCTCATCGGTTTGTCTCCGGACGTATACGTGGCTTGTGCGTGATGTATTATGTCTGTTCAGCTTAACTCACGAGCAAAATTTGTACGAATCGTTTAACTGGCGTTTTATAAACAGAAGGCAACTGTGAATGCGTCAATAAACTGACGAACGCTTGTGGGGGTGTAAATAAACATAGAATTTACTTTCAAGTTGAACATCACCCACAATTGATCGCAGCTGTCGCATTCCCATAGACTATCCAGTCGGCCCCTTTCGAAAAGAAGCACTAGACTCGAGTTTCGCTCTCATTAGAGCTCATCAGTAGTGTATATCATCGCCACTGCTGGGAATTGAACCACGGCCACGCTGTTCATGAGGCAACCGTGTTTACCACTGTGCCATTGACCTCACGTTAGGCACGACCGAATTATCATATGTGAACGCTCAACCTCTAATGAGAGCGAAACTCGAGTTTAGTGCTTCTTTTCGAAAGGGGCCGACTGGAAAGTCTATGGGAATACGACAACTGCGATCAATTGTGGGTGATGTTCAACTTGAAATTAACCAAATCCCCGACTACTCATCAGTAATAGAATTTACTGGTAGGTCTTAGGCTTTCAACTGCTGAGCCTAGACCTATTACTATAGTCATCATCAATACATTATAAACCTTGTCATGCTCAGTTTGAGTACGTGGAATTCATTGAATGAAGCTCATTCGGAAAAATCTATTCGGAATACTTCAGCTACGCAAAATCTATTAGCAGACATGCTTTTTTCTATGTTTCTACCACAGGATCACAAATCTAAACTGTCGGAAGGTGAGAAACTGATACTAGATCTCAAAAGTATGACATTCTTGATGATCCGCTGTAGTCATTTGGACCGCACACCGTCTCAGGAAAAGTCCGGTGAGGAATCAGCTTCCCTGTCTTCTGATGTTATGAGCAAAGAGTCGGGTGTGCCTGTTTCACTGGACGAGCTGGTCTCGCCCAGCGCAGAACAGTTGATGCAAGTCATGGAGCAGCGAATGATTACAATTCCCATAGACGGTTCTGAAGCTGAAACCACAAAAAATTTGTGCCTGGAAGTGTTAGAACAGTTACTAGTGGATCATGACGCCGCCTTGGGAGTGATCAGCGCTGGTCAAACTACGCTGTCCGGCTGGTCAAGTGAATTAGCACGGCTGGAAACGCACCTGAATCTGGCATTGGTGGAAGCCAAGTGCGCAGATGAATGTGAAATCGGTTTGCTGGAACAGACTGTGAAACTGGAGCAAGAATTCCGACAGTTATCAGTATGGAAGGAACTTCCAAGTGCAGCTGGGTGTGAGCAACGATTAAACGACATTCAGGTGAGTTAACTGTATGTACTTTACTCCTATCAGCATGCCCTATATATTCTAGTGTTTTACGTTCGTGACTGAAGAACGTGAACGAAATTTTAATATCTCGCGATATATGTTTTCTATCGTTATTGGTAAACCGGATCAAGGGAGCTTGGTGTTTCAAGCTTGAGAGTGTAAGAGATTTTCCACGCATTTTTGCAGGTTTCAGGTTTGGATACCATTAAGCAGATATCTAGCAATCCGGATGTCCGTGTTGCATGTCCCTATGCTATTGCTGGAAATATCAAACAACCGAAAATAGTTCATAGTTGTGATCTAAACTTGTTTGACAAGAGACTAACTTGTTTTTCTTCCCGTTCGTTTGGGTACGGAGTAAACGGTGTAATTAAGTGGAAATACCATAAATGTCTGTGCACGTCTCATTCGTAAAACCCGTGCCCATTTGTTTTAGACAGCATTGAACGTTCGGTAGTTGTCCAAGGTATTCCCTCCCTTTCAGCGAACATACAACTTTTATTTTCTATTCATAGACCAGATACCGAACGCCGTATGATATTTTAATTTGCCAGAAAAACCTGCCAAAGCAATGTTGCAACAGCTTGCATGGACATCACATAAAGAATGTACAAACAGATGCGCATCATTCGGTTTTCCATCGAACGTCAACACCTATTCACATTCTTCAGACACAGGCGACGTATGTGTTGTGAACCATCTTAAGGATACGCTGGTTCGATCTTGATATCAGAGTGCATTGGCAGATTTCGGGTTCTCTTCTCACTAATAATTAACACGAAAATCTCGGTCCCGAAAAGTACCGCAACTGTTTCGTGATTTTGCTCCCAAGACAATCCAAAAGTCACGTACAAAGGAAACCACTTTGTTCCGCCCCAACACGTGTGCGATAAAGGCGACGACTATAAAGTATTTATATGGCGCGTAATAACCAAGCATTCCCAAGACATCAAAGGGAACAGTTGCCAAAAAAAGAGTTAGGATCACTAATGCGCATAGCGGTATAAAAAGTCTCGACCGCTTTGAACAGTTCCGCTAATTAAGACTGAGTCAATCGTTTTCTTTCTTTCTCAAGACGGAGGTGGTTTGAGACGATAACAGAATGGATGCCATAGCAGTATGCATATATTCATCGAATTTTTCAGAGATGTGAATATCACTAGAAATAAACCGTATGATTAAAAGTACTCTCATTCAAAAAACATGTCCTCGAGCTACAAATTTTTACAGTAGATTTTTTCTTTAGAGAAGGAAAGACTCTGGACGATAAAGTTAGTTTTTTGGATAAGATTGGAATTCATGTGCTCAGTTGTTTTAAGCAGTAAATAGACAGCGCACCATTTATGTACACAAAAACACTCATACACAGTTTTCATTACCTTGTTGTGACAAACTGAAATCTGATCTAGATCCGTTGTAACAGGTTAGTCTAAAGCTTGTTCGGCTGATCTGTTCGACAGTTCTTGGGTTTGGATAATGAGTTCTTGGACTGAGTGGCCTGATGATACAGCCGCCCTCTTTACATAACAGAAACTGCTGGATGGTGTTACATCGTCTAGTTTGTCCGAACGGTATCCTGCTATAGCTTGTTCTTCCGGCACATGATCCTTACGCATCATGTGCTTCTCGTCTACTCATGGCTACAAGCCGTAACCTGGAATATTGTAATAGTATACTACCTTCTGAACGACCTGTAGTGTGTTAAGATGTTAAGAACTACCATGGCTAGACTCCAGAATTATTCTGGTAAGCGGGTCGATGTCGACTGTTCTTGAAAAGTAAACTTGTCACTTTCAAATCAGTCGGATTCCATTAAATTAAAGAAACGCGATAGTATTGCAGTCCTCAAATAGACCGATTCTTGTCGTTCGTTACTTTGTTGATCAGCACCCATATATAATCGTTACATGTACACATTCTCGCGCTCGTTTCCAAAAGAGGAGACATCTGATTAGAGTTCCTCTAATAAGTGGTGTAGGTCCCTATCTAGATCTGAATTTGAATTGCTGCCTCCGTGAAGTTTCTTTACAAATATATTTGGATAAAACTCTACTGCGAAAAATCTGGGCTTTGGCTGGGTTTAAACCACCTGGAGAGACAGCACGCCCAGAAGGAGCAAGCATTCTACCAGCTGAACTACGAAGTCAGGCCAAGAGCTCGGAAATTCCACATTTGGACTCAGTTATACAGCCCACTTACTGTGTCATACGGAACCCACCAAATAATCCAGGATATTGACTGCCAAGGCAGGATTCTTCAATCAGTTTACACCGGAATCCACCAATGTCACCGATGAGGATTGCAATTGTATTATTTATATGCAGTAGTGGTCAGTAGATCTACTAGCAGAGCAGTTGCTGATTCCGGGCACGCTGCTTTCTGTCGCTGGTTTGAATCCAACTGAAGTTCAGATTCCGTGTTCCTCTTAAATCATAAAATCCGCCTAGTTACTTATCAATTTTTACTAATATCCCAGTGTTTTCGCATCAAGTATGACTTAATCAGTCTATTGTGAATAGTGCTTCGGTTACTTGATTACTTCAAGAAGCGAAGTGATATGTCTTGTTAATCCTAGTTGATAATCCCTTTGACCAGTACCCTTCACATTTCGATGGAAGTCGTTGGATCCACTCAGTAGTGATAGTTGGTTTATTGGTGTTCTCTTCTCTGAACTATATAGGGTTTGTTGAATCGGGTCAACGATCTACAGTCTTCACTGAGACATGCAGAAGAGAAACTTAGTCACACAATCGAGTTGGTTCGTCTGGCCTTCCCCGTTGGTGAACCCACCACTTCGGCCACAAGTCCTACACCCAATGCTGATCAAACCGAAGCAATTGGTCGTCCGAAAATACGCAGTGCCCGGCTTGCCCAAACAGCGAACAAATTGGACGAACTGAAGCAAAGGCTTTCCAACGGTTGTGAACAATTACACGAGCTACTTTCAGCCATCCAAACAGAACAACACTGCCGAATTTTGTTTGAAACATGGTTTGAACGAGCAACTTCTGAATGGAACTCAATTCAAGATAAGCACAACAGCATGGCAGCCTCGAACCAAGCTGATGCAGAGAATCGACTGGCTGAAATTCGAGTAAGCAACTCACTACTATTCTTTTATTCATGCATGGACTATGATTTGCAAGTTATTTAGGATAGCTTTTTTGCCAACAGTTTAAACCCTGACATATGCCTGAGACTGACTCATCAGAATTGCCTCGACCTGCTTCGACTTGCGTAACAACTTATGATTCAAACGCTAACATAAGTAGATCATATTATGAAGCAGAAAAAATTTAGCGATTGAGTGGGCATCTGGTCATTCGCTTATTCTAAGGCATGCATATATGTATGAGAAAAGATTACGGCATAAAACGTGGGAGAGAATATGCGTGCCTCGTTAGGTGGGTGACAGTTTGTCAGATAAACCAACTATGCGTTTAGTATAGAGAAACGTTGGAACAATGACTAAAGAACAGTTGAAAATTCCGACCGATGCAGTTTGCTTACATTCACACTTGAACACAGCTTTCAAATTCAGTAAGATGTTTGCGCAAACCGCATTCAAAAGTGCACTAGGCCAGAATTTCGTTCTCGTTAAAATGAATTTGTAATGCTACCATCGGGATTTGAATACACCCGTCCATTTGAGAGAGAGGGCTGATTCTCTGTGCATCGATGTTCCAAGATGCAGCGAGTTTAACATCCGAGGGGTTTGTTGTTGGGTTATAACTTGTTTTCCTCTCTCGCCCCGTTAATACGGATGAACACAGTCAGTCTATCGCGGACTACCAGATTTTACCGGCTACGACTGCAAGGGATAAAAATGGAGTCTATAATGTCAGTTTGAGTGTGTGAGCATCAGGAGCCGCATTGGACAAAAATGGTATATAGTAGGTAAGAGACATCATAGTACTTCATAGGAAAATTGATTGCAGGCCGTATAAAGGGGTTGGTGGGACCGAGTTGAGTTGGACTCGGGAAGGTGATACCATCATCTCTAGACAGACACTTGGTGAAACGACCCATAAACGCAGCCATCAGCAAGAAAACCATCAGATACAACATTGTGATAATACACAAAAATAAGCAAAATATCGAATATTTAAACCTTAGAAGCATGTGGGACTTTCGAGAATATTTTTTGTCGTGTTCATACAAAAACGGATGAAATGTATTAATGCCGGGATGTTTGTTTGTAAAAAAAATCATGATCGGATTGAGACTCATTAATTTCAAGTAGAATATAACAGTTAAGAGTCCCCTTCGGACATCATTATGTGGACTTCAGTTTATATTTTCTGAAAGAAAACCAGTACACTAGTTAATTATGGCATACGTAAGTATATTGTTTACAGTTGTCATCCGCTGTGTATGCTCTATCCTTGACTTAGGTCATTAGCAAAACTGAGCAAGTGTAAGTCTTAACTATATCAACATACCATAACTTTCTCAAAAATAGCATAGTTGTTAACAATTAACAGTGGTGGGTTATCGAAAGTGGGAACAAAATGCTAAGGAGTAATGTTAGTTGTAATCATATTGTTTGGCGCTGCCATTCAGGTTGTATTTGTCGTTATGTTGTTAATGAGGAAACAGTCTATAATGTACTGCTCATTCAAAAACGGATTACGGATTAGAATCGGTGTCAGTGTTTTAACTAAACGGTTTCACAGTCTAATACTTGTTGATTGGTGTTACTAAACTGTAGTAGCAATTTGCACTGTCACATGTTGATCAACAATCATGTTTGATTTGATCTTTTCGGAGAGATAATCTTTATGGCTGTGCTGAAGTTCGGCCGTCATGCATGTGTAGCGAATACGTTGATTAGTACACGGCTGAGTTCACACCAGACCTAATTTAATTGGTGATTCCCCGATTTCACCCCGACCGACCCATCCCAACCAATTTATCCCGGAGCAATTACGCACGAAGCAGTTCACTTCTAAAGCTTCATTTCGGGGCAGTTTGTCTCTAGGACAACACGTTCAGGATAATAAGTTGCCTGAAACAAATGGTTCCCGCAAAATTAACAGTTATGGTTATGTGTAATCATCATAGGAAGCAATACGTCGGTCGTTCACATTGATGCATAATCGCCATACAATCTTGAAGAAAAAACAGGCCGTAGACAATACAGTGAAGAGCAAAAGAGAGGGACGGGAAGGAACCTAACTATTGAACAACTGCCTTTACTTCATGGTGCCCATAACTTGCAAACAGACAACTGAGCTATAAGTGAAAGTAAGACGTCATCAGGAAGATGGCTCTCAAAGTGACTTTCACTGTACCGCGTCATTAAGTGAACTCGTTTCACAAAAGGCTCGATCAACCAAAAGAAACATGTGTACCATTGAGCCTGATTAGCCACGATCTCCCCTAAAATTCCCGTTGGGAGCCACGAGGGCCCAAACCGCCTGTGGGCAGTACAAAATATAAGAAACGTAACCGATGGCCACGAGAGCTTTTTCCAAATAAGTAGAGGCTCGTGCGACGGCTCATCAAACAGTATGAGAAGGCACGTGTGGAGCAAAACTACGGATGGAATCGGCGTAGTTAGTCCAAATAACATAACCTGATGTTGCTCAGAGTAACATTTTCTTGACAGGTGACGCGTGATGGAACGAAATAATATAGAGTGAAACCAGATTGCCATTCTATTTTGTTCATCCAATCGTATCGACGCAATCGACGGTTCTTGTTTTTTTTTCTACACATATTACTTACCAGAAAAATCACATTGGTTGTTATTGTCTTACTCCTTCATTCGCTCTAACGGTCGGTTTGTGCTGTATGATCATCTAACAGTTGCTTATCATTTGTATAAATCTCTCACACCTTACCGTTCGAACCATCCGCCATCTTTTTTTTATAAGAAATTCTTAACGGAACATGAAGACGGCCGTTCGAAACTGCAAGCACTTGAAGATGCCGTTAACAACTTGATGGGACAGCTCACGTCGACTCAAAATATCATCGTGGAACCCGATTCGGTCGATGAGCAGTTGATGTCGGGTCACATGAGCATCGATACCTTAAGGTCGATCCATACTATTGGGATGGCAAAGTATCGAGAAAAAACTCGTCAGTCGATTTCTTTGATACGCAATCGTTTGGATACACATCTGGAAAGCGTGACGCAGACGTTGAACGAGGCCGAAATAGCTGTCTCTCGATGGGATTCTTGGTCAAATTGCGAGTTACGTTTGGAGGATTGGTTATCCAGTGTGGAGGATAGTTGGTCTCCTTCCAACTCCTCTGACCATGTCTCAGTTATATCCACATTGGCTGAGATAAAAGCCATGGTCGTTTTATACAAGGTAATTTTCTATCAACAGCCACTCAGAGTTTCTTGTAACTTTTCTTAAAAACATACTTTTCACTTCACAGAGCTAATGACACGGATACTTAACCATACAATGTATGCATTCAGGTAAGAGTCAAACGGTGTGGTCGAACTGTCAGCCTCCTTTTCCTTCGTCACTTTGAGAGGATAGAGGTCGTTGTGCTAAACCTTAACGAACCGATAGCGATTAGCCCAATACATCAGTCAGCGTGCTGTATCATAGTTACTGGACTTCCTAATGGTTTAGTGGTAATGGCGCTCGATTACTGATCAACTGGTCGTGGACTTTAGCCTGGTTACCGCGACTACTGCTGTCTAAGTTTGAGCAGTCTGATAATATTCACCTCACCGGTTACCTTGTACATAATATGACATGGAGTGCTTTGTGGTGTGTGAGCTTGAAACTTCTTCTGAAATAGGTCGCGTGACTTGGAAGAAGTTTCCGAGTGTCCGGCTGCTACAAAGTCTGCACCCTGAATATGGTAGTCCAACGGACCCTAAAACTCATTCAAATTTGCCACCGCGCTATTTTCTATTAAGCAATTTAGACCCGGTGAATGGCTGGTTGTTTCATTGGAGTTGCTCATATTGCCGGTGTCGGCTTAAGGACCAGAGATTGCGATAGTGATGAGTTTTCTAACTCTGGAACAAGCATCACTAATGATGTCCCTATGCATTACCGATCAGCTCGCAGAATAGAGTTCAGTTCAGGTTACAGTAGAGAGATATTTGTGTTGCTTTTCTCTGATACTCTTTATATTCGCGTTGTGAGATTTCGCCGTTAACTGTAAGCAAGCGGACGACGAATGCATAGGTGACTGTCTCACACATACTGAGGTTGGAAAACGTTTGAGTTGAGTTATACTGTCGTTTATGTCTACCCTGCTAAACATGAAAGCCGTTCTCTCCCATAACAATATGTGCAAAATGGTTTGTGGTCAGTTACTCGCTATCCGATCAAAGATGTACCCGTTCTGTTACTTCCGTCTTAAGTACCACAGTCGTGGTTGACTTACGTGGTTGTTACAATCCTTACGACTGACTTAATCTAGCTGTCAAGCTAAGCGTTCAAGCTGATAGACATTTTGAATGCGAGCACAGTACCACAAGATTTTTATTGGCCAATTTTCATTTTTCCATGCCACTCACGTGCTCGCGTTCTTGAATTGGAATTCCAGTTCATAACGCAGCGAGGTTTCGCGTACACTTCTGCTTGATTCTGTTCATGTAGTTGACGCTTTCTGTAATGGATTTTTGTTTGCCAGTTCTCTCTCGTTAATCCAATTGTTTTCAGTGACTTTTTCTGCGGTGGCTTTTCTCCGCAATCCATCCGCTGTGGGCTTTGACCTTATCTCATCACCGCGTCCATATACTCCACTGAGCGTTGGAATAATCGAGTAACAGATTTAATCATCCATCACAATATTTGGCAGATTACTGGGGATAACCAGATTACCTGTCTCCAAGATATGTTTAAAGATCCAAAAGGCCAAATGTTTTGCTTGAACATTCAGTTACATATATCTGTTTCATCATTAATTTCAATGACTATTCAGATAAGTGTTTGCCTCTCAGTTGTCATAGATTCTGTTCCACACAGCAGATATGAATGTCACCGCGTTTGCAATTGAGAGGCAGAAAGATTCCGTATGCTCCGATCAGAATCACGAAGTGCAAATTTTCTCGTGCGAAATATTCAGTTCAAACTGGTGGCAGGCTGAATGCATTTTCCTTGCATCGCTGATTGAGTGATCATTTTGTGGACTAGGAATTAACGAAAGCTTTGTATCTTCAAATACTCTGCTACGCTACAGGAGGGAAGACAAATTTGTGTCAACGATAATCCCCACCAAAGAGGAGAGTTTTTGAGGGAAACCCCTCCGGTTACTAACTATCTGGAACAGTTCATGACCGTCAACAGTGAACAAAAGATGATCAAAAACCAAATTCTGGATGCGTCGGTAAAACAGGTTATTCCTCAAAGCTGATTCTTACCCGCTGATTTTCAGTTGTTGCTCTTCACGGGAAGGTTTAATCTTTATGATCCTGGTTGCAACCTACAGTCATTGTTAGGAATTAGTGATCTTCCCGGCATAATCTAATCATTTGTGATCAATTTTCAGGCCACCGTAACCGTTTTTCAGCGTTGACTATTCAATAAGCATACATGAGACAGGAGCTCCGTGTTCGTTTGGCATTCTGGGTATACTGTGGGTACAATACGTTATTACAGCCCTTTTGGTCTCGAAAAAATATTCGCATATACTCTCGCGCTCGCGGCAGGCTTGCCAGGTCCTTTACTATGACGACAGAGATAATCGGGAGTCACAGTAGCTCAATCAGTCACTTTGTAAGCATCGTAATGAAACCTAAGCTGAAGGTCTGTTGTGAAATGTTTACTGATTGAATAGTCATTGAAAATGGCGAAAAGTGGATGAACTACCACGGTCGCAGGCTATAACGTAGTGACAGCGCTATAAAAGTGATTGGCACATACGAAGTAACGAGAAGAATAGGTCAACATGCCGATATTAACTCATTTGTGCTGTTTTATCTCAAGCCCAGTAGAGTCTGTAGATCAGTACTGACGTTGAGTTCACTCACTGAAATTTTGACCGTCGAACACACATTACTTATATTACTTCATATTATTAAAAGATCAACTTATTATGGGAAAATCGGTGATCCAGCGTTCAAGGCACGTGGCATGAAATCCCAGAACGAAATATGGTTTCTGATCGGTTTTACTGCAATTTACTTAGGAATATCTTTGAAACTGTTCGCTTGAACGGCAGTCATTGCGATTGTTTTCATTTTCTCTGTAAAGAATCCACTTTATTGGTGTCGCTCAGTTGCTAACGAGTTTTCCTGGATGACTGTACCCGTTATTGTTACAGCTACTCCTGAACACTAATATTTCGTGTGCCGTGTTTGGCTACATGTGCGATCGTGCCCTACTTACAGGCTTGTTGATGAGGAGCATGATTATGTTTCATTCGGTTACTGAGATCATAGACTCATCATGAAGACAGTATGGTAAGCATGTTTTCAAGATACAAGCATTATTGTCCATAGGTTAAAAATGACCTCAGTTTCTCATGCAACCTGGGAGGAGATCACTGAATAAAATAGTGAAAACGTGTCTAAGTACTCGACTATCTTCTGTCGTACGATTGAATATGCTGGGCGAGCTGAGCTATGAAACCGAAGCTGATTTAGTGCCTGCTGCGTTTGGGTATACTGTTTTTGTCGTTAATTCGAATGCAGCAGAAGTCCAGATTGTTCTCAATTGGATCTCCTACAAATTAACAAATCTGCCAAACTACTAGCTAGTCATCCATCTGGTAATAATGAACCAAGCAGTAAGTTCATCTGAGTCTTTCGAAGCAGAAAGTGAATGCTACTCGCAGTTGCACGCAGCGCTCACTTTTATATAGGTTGTGTGGTCACTCCTTGTTGTCAAAAAGCGTTGAACTCGGATTTCGCTCTTGTTAGAACTCGTCATTTATGCATATCTTTGTCACGGTCAGGATTTAAACTTCAGTCACGCTTTTCATTATGTAACCGTGTTTACCACTGATTCACTGACCTCACATTGAACACGACTGGAGTAACATTCAGAGCCGTTCACAAAAGTCGAATTAGCTAAGACCTCGGGTCTTCAAAGGTATCCTCTGGTAGAAACCGAAGCGTTTGAAATTTAAGTATGTATTCCAAAGCTTTGAGTGCAGAAGGAGTTCCGCTGCATCCTAGGCTTTTCTTGACAAAAGATCACTTTAACTGGTTTCCTACTGACACTTATTTTCACTATACAAATGTATCCGGACCTGCAAATCAGATATCAAAACTAAATGTTCGTCACACAGTTTTATTAAGCTTTCTCCTCAAAAGTGGTTGTTACAAGTTTTTGGGCTAAATTGAACACAATCCTTTGATAGTCCATACAAGTTCATGAAAACCTTTCTCACATTTGGTTGAATTTATGCTTCACTGATGGTCTTGGCAACGCATTTTTGTCATTCTAGAACCGATTGCAACAGATTCACGCACACGAAGGGCTTGTGCAAACAGTGTATGATCAAAGTTCCGCGTTGATTCAGCGACAGGGAGACAACGCAGATGAGAACGCCAACTCACCCTCATCTCTGGAAAAAGCAGATCAGCTGAAAACTCGTTTTCATCGACTCAAACATCAAATACAAAGTACACTAACTCAGTATGAGGAACGCGCGGAACAACATTTGCAGTACGAATTGGCGCTCGAACAGACCACTCAGTGGATTAACGATGAGCAAAATCGTCTGAGCGAATTACAGGAAAAATGGCTTTCTATCATCGAAAGACTTCAGATTGAATTTGATGAAAAAACACAATGCTACTTCATTTACGACGATCTTTCGGCATCAATATTGACTACTGGCGCTAAAAAGGCTTCCAATGGTATCACCAGCAGCTTGGCAACACTGATCAACGAACTGAAGGAGTCCCAACAAATGTGTGCGGTGTTAGCAGATACGAATCGAGCGAAACTGCACAATTTGGCATCTGTCCTGATTGAAGATAAAACCGACAAGATTGATGTACGGACACTGATCGATCCGTTTAAAGCGAACGTTACCGATTGTCTCATTATTCCTACACAATGCATGCTAGACAATGCGACCAACATCAGTAACTGCCTTGATCAGCTAGTGACCGAACTGAACGGTGTAAGTCAGTTTCTACACAAACAAACCGACATACTAAACACCGTTTACATCCCAGTGACGGGTGAAACCGCACGGCTGCAATGGAAATTCCGTCAGACTTTACCTGAAACGAGAGCAGAAAAACTAGGTTGCCTCACTAAGTTACAACGCATGTTAGACGAATTTGAGGGAAATCTGTGTACCAATTTGTTTCGGAGTCTGGAGTCTAAACAAACGGACTTTAAGGACGTATTACGAAACATACGCAGTAGTATCGAATTGTCTCCACGACAAATTATGTGCAGGTGTGATAAATCTGTGGACAAGCACGTGAGCGGTTTATCTAACAGACTGATTGCTATGACACAGCTGACCAACAGCGGCTTGAAGTTTTGGCAACTAGCTGTCAACGAGCATCTTGGTTTTGAGAATCTCCTGTCTTCCGGCCAGTTCGAATTAGCTGAGATCGAACAAGCGTTGGCAAACGTGTCTCCGGATGTTGGTGCACTCAGCAGTCCAGAAGATGATCAATTGGAGATCCACTTACAATCTATATGGTCACAGGGCGATAAAGTTTATGTCAGTATAAGTTCCAAATTGTCCGATGTGTTGGATGAACTGGATCGATTTCAAACTACAACTTACCATAATTTGTTGGACATTTATCGATCGGTAAGCCTATCCACTGGCGCACAGGGACGTGAGAAGATGTCCACTGAACTTGGTCGACTTAAACTAACATCAGATCAGTTGATCGGCTCCGCAACAGACCGTCGCATGCGAACAGAAAACTCACTGGCATCACACCTCGTGCTTATAGAGGAACAGGCGAGTTTACAACGCTGGCTTGATGGTATTCAGCACAAAATAAACGCATTGGACCAGGTAACACCGGCATCACCGAACCATTCCACAATTGATGTGAATACATGGAATTTTACGAAAGTGTGGGACGAGTTGAAAGAAAAACGACAGCTACGTATTGATCGAATAAGAGTGAGTGATTCAATTTCATAACACATGATTTTTCCTAACCACACTCCACTCGTCTTGCGCCTTCTACATGTTGAATATCTGGATTATTTAGGTAAACAGCTCTCAATTTTTAGACATAATTCTTTGCAGTTGTTGTATAGACAGCCATATGTCATCATTTGAGTGTAAAGACCACTTGTCACTCTGATGCGTGGTACATGTTGAACACTTTTTATGTGGTTATTTTAATGTTTTTTTTTCATTGTCTTTGGTTTGACATTTTTAACCAACATGAAACTTTTTATGAAATTCCATGCTTCGGGTTGCCCGTATCCTTCTTGGATAAGTAGTTACCAAAAGCTCAGCTGCTCCAGCATTGGATCCTCTTGAAAGAGAAAAGTCGATCATTATAGTTGTATTACTTCTTCGATGCTGGCTGACCGTACAAAATGGTTTTTAGAACTCTGGTTTTTGCTATACGTTCGCCATATGTTTGTTTGACAGATGGGTTGATCAGTGGTTTGAAAAGTTAAACGAAAGTTGAATGAGCCCCGATAATACCAACAATTTAAAGAGCTTGACAATAGCTAACGACTTTTCTCCGTTTCTTCTTGAGGTTGTTCAGTACTAACGACACTGTTATACTAGTCACACTGTCCTTGATTTGAGCTCGGTTACATGACTGCTGCTATCTAAATTTGACAACCTGGCAGTATCCAGACCGTATGATACATTCTGTATGCTCAAATGATTGTAAGAGCGTTTTCATTAGAATGAGGCAAACATTGCTATTATTGATGTTGTAAAACCACACTTACCATCTCACTGGTATCAGAATTCTATCTTAAACAGTAATGTTAGTTAAACTCCAATGTGTAAAAAGTATTTAATAAAAATGTTCGAAGGTGTGCTCCAACGTAAGTCGCATTCGAAATTAGTGAAGCAATTGAATAAAAGCAGTTTGAATTGGCATGTAGACGATAACCTTCATACTGAATTGTTATAGTCAAGAGCCGTCCAATAAGATAAGATTTTTATTGTACAACTCGCATGCATAATCCTGCCTTCGTGCGCCTTCACTTTCAAACGAGGATTCCAATCTACAACTCTGCATGGTCTTTATGTGTACATAGTATGCGCTTCTCTCAGAGTCTGCCTACTTGGTTGGCGTTGTATGTGGCGATATTTCGCGTACCGTTTCTCTCCCGTTGGGCCCATTTTCCCTGGTTATGCTTCATTTGATTTCTCATGTTCTTTTGGTTTCCAATCACTCGCTACATTTGCCGTGATATATTCCATTGAATATGGGATTAATTTTATTTCAAGCTTGGTCCTCATCCAACACCTGGTGGTATTCGATGTTATATTTACCCAGTCACAAACCGTTGCTATTGACTAGCAAAAGATTGTCCCTGTATCCAAAAAGATTCATTAAAACCCTTAAGAGGTGTAAAAATTTTCTAGCTAGATCGTCAGGTTTTTATTTTGGTCTTATGCAGTCTTGTATACTTTTGATGGTTGTTGCATCGTATATGTACATCACTATGTTTTTCTTATCCAACGAATTTTGTATACTTCATCTACTTTAGTTGTAACTATAGTTTACCTTTCTTTTGCTGACTATATATATGTATACGATACAGTTTACATAGGCTTACGGAATCGTCATGCCCAAGGCATAACTTCTCCGTAACAGTTAGAAATTTCCCAGTTGACACCCCTAATAAACGTGTGTCTCAACCAGTCCTATAGATGTTCAGTTGGATGTTGCCTATCCAAACTCTCGTCAAATTTCCCCCGCGTATTTTCCAGGAACTTCGCGAATTGGTGTTTCAAGAAAGGGCTACTGCTCTGTGCAATTTCATCATTAAAAAAACGTAGGCAGCTCTAGGATTGATCCGAGCAACGATGATATAACACAAAATAAACATAAACACATGTGCGTGTTATCTACTTAATCACAGAGCAGGACAAAAGAACCGTGTGAGAGGCCTTTGGTACGTCCTTACTGCTAAAGAAAAAACTCAACTAATTGTGTAGAGACACCCGCTACCGGACGTTGTTTGTTCAATCGGTTGTCACTCACAAACAGGGGCGCTCATGCGATCAGAGGTCAAACAATAAGACACTCAATTTGGTCCTGGTTTACACTCATCAGCAGTGTATTCAGTTTCCGATTTGCTCCGGAAGTGTCAGTGTGATCACACACATGTGCAAGACTTGTGGAGGTCTAGTACAACCGTGCGTTTAAAGAAGTAACGTTAGCAGTGTTTAGAATTCTATTGACCTAACACACATTAATTGATGAATCGATACATTGCCAAACTTTGATATCGGCCAACTGAATATACTGCTGATGAGTATAAATCAGTACCAAATTCAGTGTTTTATTGTTTGACCTCAGGTCGCATGAGCGCCCCTGTTTGTGTATGACAACCGATTGAACAAACAACGTTTGGTAGCAGATTTAGCTACAGTTTATCCTTAAAAGTGTACCTATTGCACCCAAACATTAAGCTGTATTGTTTGCGTTATCGAATATTTGCATTTCATTCCTTCTCTGCATTTAAACCTGACATTCCGTGCCATGATTTTTGTGACATTCACAGTACACGGCGTTAGTTTCAGACTGTCTGTCTGACATTTTTGTCATCACGACAGGGGAATTCGTATTTTCCGTCAGCATTTCAACAGGCACAAAATCACGAGGGTCTGGAGCACTGAACTGCCTCATACTTGTCGCTTCACAATCACTATAAACTTCGTGTACTGCTAATGTGAAGATATATTTTATGGAGCGATGCACAGAACCAGTATGAGTTTATACTTTTCTACTAATTTCACGGTCTGATTGACTTCCGAATAAGTCCATTTCAACAGAAAACAGTAAGCGCATTTTCTTCGCCTGATGCTTAATTGCCATATAACCAGAAAGAAAAAACAAGCCGTAGCCAAGAAGAAAAGAGCAGGGGACATAACCACCAAGACTATCTACGTCTACACACAGACAAGTAATATCATGGTACCTACACCTTGCAAACAAACAACCAAGCTGTAAGACGGAGATCTGACGAATCACAGTCTTCTGATCCTTTAGGTTGGAAGTTGGAAGAAGTTTGGCATCTTTTTCCGCAAACTGTGCTAGTTTTAGTAAAGTTGCGCCCATCAACTGGCTTGCGGTACAGACTTTTGAACCAAAGGCTTTGATAGAGAATCCTACTCGCTCTCCAGGCTAAGTCTGGATATCCTGGCGATATCTAGGTCTATATACAACCATAACTATTCACAACACTGGTAGGCTTATGAATAGTGCACAAATGGTCCGATCGTCCCTAGGGAAACAATACAGAACTGTGTTGTTAATTACAACAAAAAAGAACTTTCCTGTCAGGTTCTAGTCGCTGACAAAGATAGTATCTACTACCTCTTACTAAGGTAGGCTAACCCAAATTTCGTATGTAATATGAGGACTTTCATTAATTATGACTTGCACACTATTTTGTGAATTTCTGACACTAGGTTGGTAAGTATACATATTTGATTACTTAATTTTGTTCAGTTGTCAGTAATGCTTTGTCAATTCATTTAATCATCTGTTCAGAAAATACAACTGGAACTTCAGTCTCATCGACAACAGATTGAATCTTTTATCGAACGACAACAGGAGGCACTGTGTACTTTCAAGTTAGAAATTTCGGAGTGGATTTCCAAGCATACAGAGGATAAGAATACAGACAAGTTATTAAACGTCCCTGATCTGAATGTATTGTTTCTGTCACATGTCAAGAAATGTCAAGAATTACTGTCGCATGAAGCTGATAGATTGAGCCGGCTTTCAGCGTTTGATGAGATTTCCAAGGATGCGTTATTAGCTGTACGTACAGTGAATGATCAAGTGGAATTTATGCTTAATGACATACCAAAGTTGACGGTTTTCAGCAATATTTCTGTCAAGGATCAGTGCGATTCTCTGGGCGGTGGATGGACGCGTCGTCAGATAGAATCCTTATGTGATCGTCTTGAACAAGAGATTTGTACAGGTACACTGAACAAAGCTGATGCCATGGTGACCTGTTTGTCTGAACAAGTGTCTCAGCTTGAGAAAAACAGTCCAGAAAGCAAAATGGCCTTACAACTCATTGACCAACTTCGGTTAGAACTTACTCAGCTTTCACAACGAGTACAACTGAGAAGAACGCAAATGGAACAGGTTTTGAAACACTTCAATAAGCTGAACCTTGCTCTTGATATGCAGAATGCTTGGTTGAATGAAATCGATCTGAATTCCCTTCTGGCCACAGATCAGTTGCTGTCTACAGTTTCAGAAAAACGAAACCAGTTTGAAAGTCTTTTGGTACGTACGCTTTAACTACATCATGATAAATTCATACCAAACATTTTGTGTTCGACTATAATCATATGAAATGGTCTAGTAGATGTATAAGCACTCCTGGAATACTTATAAATCAACAAATCTTGTTAACAGATTTCGAAATTGGGACAGGAAAATTATTGCAAAGCCTGTTTGTCCTACTGATTGGATATATGAAAGTGTTCACTCGAATGAAACATGGTACGGTATGCCTTTTCTGGCTCCACTTCAGAATTCACCCGAGAAAATCGTTAAATCTCAAAAAAGTTACAGAAGATGGAAAGGTTTGATTACTAAAGTGTTGAACCAAAGAATCAACTAGACAATAGCAATGACTTTAAGTTCGTGTGATATTCATACCATCAGTTATATGGTGTTAGTTTTTACTGGCATTGTTGGAATCTATTTCGTAATTGGTTTCAAAGACTGAAATCTAAACATCACGTTTCGAGAATGTAATGGAGAATACTAATCTCAGTTTGTCTTTTCATCACGCAGTGACACCAAACTATTCACGAATGCAGTTCAAACACAGAAGACAGTGTATCGCAAACGTACATTAGTTCAATCAAGAGTGATTATTATAACATAGGATAAGAATTAATTTGGTGGCTTACAGCTAATGAATACAGACAACCTTTAATAGGTGTGGTAACTGATTGATAAACGTCGCCAGATATGCATTTTCTACTTTTAGTTGTAACTATGGGTACAATGGTTCAGGTTGCCGCTGATAGTGACAATAGTTTATATGATAGTAGACTGATAATTGTGCAGGAGTGTATGAGAAAGAAAAACCAACGAGAAAATATCAGAATTGTCAACAACCCTACAGGTACGGGAAGACACATGCCTGGATTCGTTCCCGAATGCTGATGTGGATGGTAGTAGACTCCCAAACTTGTTAAGTAACAGCTCCCAAAATTACTGGATTGTGTTATCAGGGCTTTAAAAACTAGTAACTATACCATAGCCTAGCGATCTTGTGGTTCCTTCCAACCCTTAGTAGTCACATTGAACAACGCATGGGATAGGGGATGCCTCGTTGACATCAAGTTTCGTTCCGACCATCATAAACACTTCATAAGAAAAATTACAAACTTATGAGATGAAACTATTCGCGTAAGTGTAGTGATCAAAGTTCTCAGGTAGCCTGCCTTTAACAACAAGGCGATATTTATGACCAACACAATATCGTGATAAAACTGTACACTTTAATGGAGCAAACTGCATTCCATACGGACCAGTCATAATGTTTGTTCGGCTTATCAAGGTCCGCATTTTAAGTAGAAGTTAGTCTATTACCCAACAGACGGTCGACTCCGTTGGTTTTTTTTGTAACTTTCTCTCGTGTTCTTCAGCTTCTCAAAATGTGCAGACGTTAACGAATGTCCCAGATTTATACATAAACGCGATACACTATGTTGTTTATAATTTAACAGCCCTGCGAATAATTAGAACTGTAATGATAACACTAGACTTACTGGTCCGATTTAGGGATTAATAAAAGCATCCAGCTGTATTTCAATCTTCACAGTTTTAGACAACGGAGACGGCCCTCCTCATGTGTATGCGCTTTATTCCTTATTAATAGGATACTACTTATGAGTAGCTATGACCATGTGTTAATTTCCTGATGATTTTTGTCATACGGACGATAGTGTCGGTATCAGAGCTCAGTTGCAATAAATATGCTATTATTTAACAATGAAACCGGCTTCATGCATTTTTATGCCTAGAAGCGGAAACTAATTTTCCAATTCTTTGTAGGTCTTGTCAGGCGCAATTGCTGAACACAAGAAGCAATTGAATGAAATTGGTCAAAATATTGAACAACCATTCAACGTTAATTTCTCGTTGGTTACGGACACTGAGTTTCATAAAACACTCGAAGTGTCTGAAGAATTGCCAGAAGCTGAAAAGTTTGAAGCTCAAACATACTTATGGCCACCCGATCCGGATTTACTGACACGGTTGCGTACGATACAGAATGGACTAGTGGGCTGTTCGGATAAAGTTCAGGAAGCGACTTTAAAATGGAAACGGTCAGCAGAAAGACAGTCAGAGTTAATGGAATCTTTGAATAAAGTGGAAGAGATGAGTTCACATTTGAATGGAGAGCTGGGCGCTTGTTATGGGCGCTTGTTTATGGTACAACCACATCAGCAGACGATGTGTTTACCGAATAAATCCTTGATCAGCACCGAATTAACTTTTCTCACCGATATCTTCCAACCTCTTGTTCAAGAACAGTTAGACGTCTGCGAGCGTCTGATTGTCCACGCCGAATCGATGTATGCGGATACCAGCATAGAAACTGTGCGACAGATTTGTGAAACCATCCAACAATGCCAAACTCGATTGAAATGGCTCGATGATAAGCGTTATACTTTCTCGGCATTTTTGATCGCTCACCAAGAACGTCTTGAGGTTACCATGAAGAAATTCAACAGGATAACTGAGCGTCTTGCAGAGAACGAAAGCGCTTCTCTTTTGGTTTGTAAACAACCACATTTGTCAGAACTAAGCTGTACTATAAAACAGCTTACTGTATGGCGTGCGATATTGGAACGGTATGATTACGTGTCTAGAGCAATCACGGAAGATCTTGATCCTTTACTGATCGAATTAAGTCATGTGCAATGGACAGATCAGGATTTGTTGGCTTTAGTTCCACCAGATGCTGTCACTTTGTCTATGACAGACACGATTGTACCCTCAAAAATACGCACAGACATTCAGAATGGATTGGAGAAATTTCAGAACTTATCACAAGTGAGTCAACTGAGTTTTTGTTTAGACAGAGAGGTAAATGTGATATTTGTTTGTAGTAGTGCTATGTCATTCAGTTAAATGCATGCATCATTGTTTTCAACCTCCCTATCAAAGATTACACCTATTGACTGTGCCGGTTTTTTGTGTGATTTCAACATTCATCGATATACTTGTGGTCTATATCATCAAACCGTCAGATGTCAATCATGTGACCGGGGCGTAATTCTGAGGTACCAGTTCCATTAAACCACTACTTTCATAGTTTGTTACTGTAAATGGAGCAGTTGTTGTATAAAGCATAGGAAAAATTGAATAATAGACCTTATGAATAAGTGGATTTAAGATACACCTCATACATCGACTACTGCTAGGAAGTACGCAACTCATTCACTCTGAAGGACTGAACGCTTTGCGACTGCTAAGGACTGTTACGGTTTCAACGGCTGTCCCTGTAGGAGCTGAAGTAGTGAACTTTGAAAAACATGCTTTGTATGGAATTTGTACCGTCTCTTACAAAGTGCTTATCATAAAAACGCGGTCTTTATAAGGGAGTGTACCGTTCAATGAATTCCTCACACTGGCACACTTTGTATCATTAGTGACAACATTCCTAGGCATACATGCTGCAGATTATCAGTGTTGTAACTCATGTTGACCGTGGAGTTGGCCACGGCAAGTTTTGATACCGGTTTTGTCATGCTTTGGTAACAAGTCATCACCTGGATGCTGAAATGAACTTTCCATAATCAAAGTTCTACAAGTCAGTTGGTTGAGTAGCATAAGATGCACATGTCCGAGCCAACGAAACCGCAGACGGGAGGTCGTGTTCTGTAAGGAGAGGTCCAGGTTGTTTGATAGTCATGTTGCTCAAATGACGGTTTTATCAAACATCATCAGTCGTACGCAAGAAGTGAATAACAAAGCTGAATACTAAGTGAATATTTCCCACCGCCTAGAACAGGTTTGTTAATCATATGACAATACAAAACATACGGATGCAGGGTACATCTGTTCCTTCCGAATAAGAACGATGTTAGTCCTTATTCGTGGATGGTTCGGGCCGATGACTACTACTGTGGTGTTTGACTACTAATCTGTTCACTCATTTACCGATCAAGCTTCATGAATCTATTGAAGTAGACAAAGTACTCACTAACTCAACCATATCGCTATCAAGTATTACCGCATGCACACATCTCTACCATTCTTAGACAGCATGTCACCTTGTACTCCAGCAGCCTGACAACACCAACGTATCTAGAGAGGTCGGAGTTTCGATATCGGCAGCAAAACTGATATGAACAGATGAACACCACAGTTTTCTACTACCATCCTAACGGAATTAGAGAGGATAGATTATATTAACAATCTTACCAAACAACAGTTGTGACTGAGAGCATCACTATTGCAGTATATTTTTTCACTTACCACACTGTTAACATTCTTTATCGAATTTTTCTCGTTGTGTTTATCAAAACAGGTGTCACTCCCCGATTGTCTCCCTCTAACTATTGATTATGCTTACGCTATTTACAACATTTACAACTAATACTGTACCGATCTAACCTACTCTTGCTCAACCTTGCCAAACATTTACTGACATCGAAAGGTACCAGTAACGAGGTTATTAGGTTCATCATCGATCGTGCTGGCAGCTACTGTCATTTCTCCCTCTGAAATACTATTGGTAAATGAAACGGAAGAAAGCAGACTTCTTATAGGAATTTTGGGATGTCATTATTGGAACTGGACACCATAATTCAACAGAAGTATGATTTACCGTTCTGGTCATCCGGTTGAATAAATTGAAGTAACTTATTTTTACACAGAAACGGGAAGTAGAAACCTGTAATTTCCTAATCGCTTGACGCTCTTGTCGTGAATACAGTTACGGAAATTCTTCACAAGAATTATAATTGTTAAGCCTTCTTTCTCTGTTGGTCCACACTTCTTTTCAGCGAGTGTGATTGTTTGTGCTGCCCACACAACCGGTTTTACAACACTTTCAAGGAAAATGCCAGTGGGCTTGGTACTCAAACCAGAATTCGATGTATCCTCTGCAGTCTCGAGCTCCATTTTATGATCAAAATTACTGAAAAGTTCGGAAGTTACCGTTTACTGAACATATTAAACTTCTCTGGACACATTCGTGATCAACATTAATTGGTGTCCTCTCTCAGTTAATTACTCCGGTGTATTGCAAGCATAGATAGACTGTAATGACTCACTGGACCCAGTAAACGGCGCAGGGTCGTCAGGTTGATAAGTGATGTGAGTTGCAGTGAATTTAGTGGAATTTGGGCATTTGGCGTGCTGATCTGTTATGTGATTTTGATATTTGGCTGAGTAAACAAACATCAAACTATGTCTCTACCACTTGGTGATGTTCGATCTCTCAGACCTACACATTTCATCGTGAGCTATTTTGTCGTTGGTTCGACTGCACAGGGGGACGTACGTTAACCAGTATTCGGGCATGTGGCCGCAGGGCTTGTACTCAGTAGGCAATGCTGAATACATGGTGATAAAAAGTTGTTTAATACGATTGATCTTTATTATATACAGTTTTAAAGGTTGTACATCTCAGGTTTTTTTGTGTATTAACAATAAGTGAAGTGAGTTTGGGAAGGTGGAATGTCAATACTTTGACAATTCCGGCATTGGAAAGATGTGACGTATGAAGAATCTGACTATGCCTACCGTTTTACTATGCACAGTTCTTTCTGAACGGAACAGCAACTGATCTCCAGTTTTCAGTTACCGTGTTCATCATCTTCTCCATGTGGAAATTTACGTTAAGTATGTTGTTCCAGTATCGTAGTCTGCTTTGTATCAGTGCCAGAATAGCAGGCGGCAGAAGTTATTGAGTTAACAGGCAGTGCAATCGGTGACAATGGGAGAAGTTGCATTATTCCGTGTAACTTGCAACTGGCGATCTGTGGCGATGAAAAGTTAACCAGGTTCTTGCGCAATGTTGCGATCACTCAAGCTGCTGTTCACCCCTTCACTCCCTAAGGAGATAGGCAAGGCCAAGGCGTAAACGAAACCACCAGCGGTTTCAAGAGAACGTGACAATGACCTTCTTGAGGAGCGCCAGTCAGTGGTTAAGACACGAACTATTGTTTAGTTATCTTTTGTGACTCAACTAGTTGACTTCTAGTAGCCAGTGTCCTAAGATGCAGCGGTCTCCGTGCTTGACCATTTTTCGTAAGTGTTATTACGAAAAAGTAGTCCATCCACGCGGCTGTGTGTCGTAGTGCCATTCGTGTCGCACATGCTTCGCTCGCGAGGCATTGTGCTTTCATGTCTGTGTGTGAATCTGAGTCGTTGAGTAGGTGTTCAGTCAAATATAAAATGCATCTGACGACATTTGACCAAGTTATAAAGTCCTTTGGTTGAAGAACCCACGCTTCTCCCGGAAGGTCCGTTACGTTAGAAACTTTTCTCTTATACTTGGTCGAAATACAGTAGACATAGAGCAGAAGGTGACACCACGTATATGACGTCGAGTGTCCCTGGTATGCCCGCACATAAACTATTGACAATGAAACCGTCCAAATCAACAAGAATGCTGTTTTTCCCCTTGCTTTGCATCTCGTCAGCCAAACGAGTGTCATCAGATAGTGAAGCGTGTCGGCTAATCTTGTGTAGACTGTTTCAGTCAACACCGTATAACCTTTTCCGTCTGACAGTCGTTTTACTTTTAGGTCTCCGTTGAGGATGACTGGACCTATGGCGGTCAAAACTGAAAAATAGTCCATCAACAATAGTGCGATGAGTAATGTTTTAATCAAACCACAGATGGGTCGGCTTTTACGGAGTAGGTGACATGAAAATAAGAATCCGAATGTACAGAAACTTATCACGAATGTTAGGTACCACGGAAGCACATGAGTCGTAACAATGGCTGGAATCGGATGCTGACATCTCAACGAATTGCTTACTCTCGAAAACAAGTCCAATACAATTGCTAAAAATCGTCTCCAAAGCGCAATCAAGATGGTCCACATATTCATCAACTGTGTTCAGGCTCTCATTCGAATTTAACGTGGCTGATTGATCAATCCTTGACGATCGATCAGATTCTGTTGGGCCGATGGGAGCCTCCTGTAATTTAATTTGATGTTCTTGTTTCACCACTTATCATCAAATAACTTATTATGAGTAAGCTCATGTGACAGAACCTTCTCTCGTTAGCTCGACTACCACATCAATAGTGTGGAATGGGGTAGCTTCATTTTTGTTCTCGGGATTTGAAAACCACAACTTACATCGAATGGACCATGTGACTGAATCTGGTCCGACTGTCTAGGAAGACGAACGAGCCAACGGTCACACATTATTGGGAATGGAGTGGCAGGCTTGCTGCAAACATAGCTGAACGTGTGACTGACTGCACGATAAGATGCACCATGATAGCGCCGACAACCAAATTTCCGAATGATCATATCCAAATACTCAACTACGATCTTGTGCGAATAGTGTTCGGCTTCCCGATCATTTCGAAAGGAAAATAAGCAGAATCACTCTGTTTAATCCAGTCGATAATCGCATCATCAGGACTTCTCGGTACTTAATGCTTACGGCTCTGTTAAGGCTATTTGGTCCTAACCAAGCACAACAAGTAGAAATGGCGGCAAACCGCAGACCATGCGGTCGGTCACGAGCTGTTATGATTACAATGAGCCGGGTAACTGATGGCTTCAATGGTTGGCGATAGATTTACATCATGGATAGACGAAGCAGCAACCTATTGTTATGTTTCATGCAGATGAATTCCGATCCACTATGAGGACGTGTACGTCACATCACTTCCATACTAGTCACGTGAAACATAAGGATGAGATGAACACTCGGACTAGCCACCATTACCGACTACTTACGTTCGGCTACGACGTGGGTCATATTTTTATCTCCGATGGTGTAGATCATACAACTAGAATTAAGTAATTACATCGAACTGTTCAGGGAAGGTGCGGAGTTATCTTATATGACCATATCAAAGACGGCCAGTTGGAGCGGACAAGACTACCGTCATCCGTATCAAGAAGTGTGAAGTCGATCGCCTCATTGTAGACCTTGGAAACTACAATACCTCGGTAATCTAGCGTCTTTGGCTATCCGCTTGAAGTATGTTGATAACCTTCCACCTGCTATGATGTCCACCCATAAGTGACCGCTGAGACGGTGATCCGATCCGCTCACCCTAACAATGACTGCATGGATAAGCTTGGACTTTGTATGTATCCCGCATACGGAATTGTCGTTCGATCTACACAACAGTGCATAGCGAAAAGTACATTAGTGGATAGAAACACTGTGACCAAAATGATCGACTACAAAGAACGGTGTGTGTTTGCGATGCCACCACAGACTGTCAGCCACGTTCTCCACCGTTCACTGTTGATGAACAGTTTACCAGTTGACCACTTGAAGCTTTTCGTGGCGAAATTGTGAACTATAAAACACCGACGGTAGAAAAAGACCATATTCAAAACTGTGCATCTATGACACCTATGATACACTCTTCTTCAAGTGCACCCGTCTCTTCGAAACATTCACTGCTCTATCCAGTCTGTTATGGGTGCAAACGATAAGATTTCCGCTGAGGCCAAGCCCGATCCATTCTATCTTGCGAGCCCATTCGAACCTACTCGACAGTTACGTTCTTCACACGTTTCGCCTTTCTGGAGACGTGAAAATGCTGTTTGCAGACGCAACGCACTTACAGTCAGTAGGGTGAATTCGAAACAAATGAACCCTGAACACAATTGAAAACTACAACTAAAGGGTGGGATATATGAGGAACCCAACTGTAATCATAATGTAAAGCTTGTGTAGTTTTCCTCAGTGTAAGGACTATTCGTACGGAGGGGCATACTTCATGTTGGCAATTTTCACAGGTTACCATCGTTGGGGCTCGATTGGCTCGACGAGCTTTAATGAGAGCAAAACTCGAGTCTAGTGCTTCTTTTCGAAAGGAGCCGTCTGGAAAGTCGATGGGGATGCGAGAGCTGCGATCAGTTGTGAGTGGTGTTCAACTTGACCTTATATAAATAATAATAGCATTAGGGCCAGGTTACAGACGTTACGCTCATCACAATTTGATCGGAGTTGTCATGCGAATTGTTCACTTGCCAGTTACGTACGAAGTCGAATCTAATGACAACCTAATTTTTTTCTCGACATTTTGTTCATTCAACCTTGGAACATTTGTATTTTACTGCGCTACTTTCTCTGTGAGTGCTCGGTGCCCACTGATCACATCATCAAATCGTTGTATGATAGAGCTGAACTGGTCAATACCGAGGAGTGCCTAATACAAGAAAATAAATTCTTACCAAACGCTTTGTCGACAGAGGCCTATTCTTACAAATTTATAGACATTTACAACAAGTGGAAACCGAAATTGCATGTTGTTTTTTAATCTTCATTCTCAATCCAACACTCCATAACCGGTTCTTTTCTTGAGTAACCTCATCAGGTAGATGAAGGCTGATCAAGCTTCAAACCGACAGCCGAAGACAAGTAGTTCCCACCGAGGTAAAGATGGAAGCGAGACCTCGTTCAGTGAGGCAGGATGTTTACTAGCGGCTGGTTTGACTGATATGATGACTTAAAAGGTAAATGTGGACTTCGACTACACTCGAACTGGTGACCTGGTAATACGTCCTTACGCCACAGCCTGTGCCCTGGCAACTGAGTTCGGGAAACGAGATTTTTATTGTCTGGTTCGTAAGTGCATTCGTGTTTTAATACTGTAATTCCGCTCCACGACACAACGAGGGTTCTACTTAACTATCGACCAGTTTCAATCCGTATGACTTATGTTGTTTGTTGCTTGATTTTGCTTACCACTGCTCGTTCTTCGAGCATATTCCTGTCGTTGATGACTCGCTTGATTTCTTGTGTTGTTTGTGATCCGCTGATTGTGAGATTTGATCGTACTTTACGGCTGACTTGGGATATACAGCTGAATGTCGGGCTAATTTTATCTGCGGTCTGTTCACCTATCGTAATATGTTTGAACCATGAACCATACGAACGATTAAGAGAGCATTAGGAACAACAGAAATAAATATATTTCAAGTTTTTTTTCACTATATGGTATTCCGTTTCAAACTCGCTCAATTCGCTACCCGACCGATGTTCTCTCTATCTGGACCACTCATCAAGCAGACGAGATATCTGGACGAAAAGATTCGAGCCGGCAATTTCCTGCTGGTTCACTGAAATCAGATGTTTAAACCCAAATACGAAGTCCTCATCCTGAGTTTATCATTTGAGGTTAACAGCGATTCCGTTCATTTCTCTGCTCGAAATTATTTTATAATCTGAACACTATTCAAGCGACGCTGTGATTAAGCAATTTAGTATAATCACTTGGCTACGTCGGTTGTCAGGTTGTTGACGTTCTGATTAACATTCTAATCCCATACTTTGCGAGAATAGGAGCACAAATTTCAGTCTGGATGAGGATACACACTAATGATGAGTTTCAAGAAGATAAGAACGGGTGTCTTTTACTTCTTGTCGAAGTTGGCCAGTCGAAATGCTTATCTGAATTCAAAGACTGATTTCAAATATACGGGGTATTCTGTTTATGAGAATCCTTATGTTGTTTTAGCTAAAACTGTTTCCCACAACGAGTATCGTTCACCATGGAGTGATTAGGATTACCGGTGTGTGTGTGGTTTGTCCACTTCTTGTTAGTCAGGATGGAGACAGCATATATTGGTTTGTCAGTTTCCATCACCTGTAAAAACAATGAGGGCTCGAAATTGCACATATTGTTTCATACCGCCATTCGCTCCTTTTCTCGTTACGTTTTCTTGATGACGGGTTTTCCCCAACCACGCTGTGTTTGTATCTTTTTAGTCAGGAACAGATGACATTTGTGCGTTGTCACTCGAAAGTACTAACAATAATTATGACTTTAATAAGATACAATAAATTGTCTGCTTACTTTGTTCTGTTACACTAATCTGTATGCAAACGAATGATTCGAGTGTCTCTTGGTTTGTTGAACTCTAGTCATTATTATACTGACCATCCTAGATGTTAAGGGACTGCGCTCTTGTTACAACAAAGACATTTTTGGATATGACTAACATTTTTGTACGTAAACATTGCCCTGGTTTAATACGACTGCACACGATTGATCCTAAGAGAGGTCATGAACACTTTGAAAGACATTCTATTGGGGAATTAACGCGAGTAGTCTTGCTGGTTAGAAGCAGGTTATGTCCGTTTTATTTAGCATGTAATCTTTTTGTGTAAATATGTGAATGACGACATGAAGGGTATAACTGGGAAGATTACTAGTGTGATTTTGTAACGCACATTCTCTGAACAACACTCCACGCTTTGACTTCGTTCTGCTTCATCAGATGAAAGCTAGTTTGATGATGGTTTTGAACCGAATAACCTCGTTATTACCAACTGGGACATTTTAGCCACCTATCAAGAATGTAGTAGTTACAACCGATAGAAATACCTGAAGTCGTTTCGATGCATTACCACTTTAATTCTCAATATTATTTCCCTGGTATTTTGATCGCATAGACCGCTGTAACCGTGCTCGACAAAATATCAGCCGTCTGGTCACGAATGAGCCGTACATTTAATAGCACACGCCTGTGGTTAGATGGAATTCAAAGTCGGATATCTGAATTCCCCTGTGGTTTTGAATCGGATCTCAATGAGCCTTTTGCCGCCAAAGTGGGTGAAGTAATTGCCCAACTTGAGATGAATGAAGTTCGGATACACTTGTTTACCACTAAGGTGAGTAACTTATCACTTTCATTGTAGATCTGTGCAACTGCGATGTTATCTAACAGTTATGTTTGTGTATGCCGACCCAAAAAGTAGTGATTCGTAACAGTTTAATCCTGATGCCTCCCTTTCCGGTGTTCTTATTGTTCACGCCGATGTTGAAGCCTGCTTCAGTAGGGCATTCCTTACTTATTTTCTAAAGTCCGATAGATAGCTATCACTTTTGGTTGAGAAGGCCATATGGCATACTGACGAAAAGCAGTCCGTGATGTTCGTGCTGCGAGTCTCTGTGTGCCCTGATTTAGATGTTAAAAAAAACTTTTTCACATCTTTCTCCTTTTCGATTCACAGTTCACAGTCCTCGTTTCCTCATCTGTTGTGACATGTTTGCCAGTTCATGTAACTGCTTGTGTTAGATTATGATACGTGTATTTAATGATTTTACGTTTGTTTACTCCGGTTTTGTTGTTTCCACTATTGTTCCTATTCTTTTACGATCAATGTTGTTGCTAATATTGTGGTTTGGAAAAGACATTCGTATCAGCCAAAATTTACTTCCACAAATTATGTGCAGCTAAACAAGACCGAACAAACTTAACCATACCATGATAAACAGAATCTGTGCTTGCGCCGAATCAATAGAGGGGTGCTTTGATAATCTCTAATTATATGAATACAGTTGCATTGTTAACTCAATTTAACGTTTTCCCTGTTTTCAAGACTACTGAGTTTACAGCTAACACAGTTGATTATTTTATCCTGTAATCTCGTTCTGGGTTTGGTTTCACGAATTTCAGGAATTGTTGGAGACGTTAGCTGAGCAGAAAGACACTCGGTTGAACGATTGTGACAACATCTTGAGCGACTTGAAACAAGCTCTGGCAGATGTCCCAACACTATCTGATTTATTTAGACAGGCGGATGAAACCGAATCTCTAGACTTGGAATCTGAGAGTTCACGGCTGTTATTGAATTCGGAACAGGAGTTCACGAAGATGCAACAGACGTTGAACGGCATTACAGAGAGGTTGGAAACAATCCACACTACCCTACTTGCACGTCGTGAGCAACTGCAAGATCAAATGACCAAACGGGAGCGAATCATTGAGGACTTGAGACAAATCGAACGTGAGCTCTGTTCCGGCCCGCCTTCCGACCCGAAATGGGACATGCTAGATAGATTGATCTTCCAACGCTCTCTACCTGTGGTACCCACTACTGCAGATCAGACGGAAGCACAGTACAAGGAACAATCGTGTTTAGAAGATGTGTTGAATAAGATGGTTGCAGATCAGAGTGAGATTACCAGTTGGTGGAAGGTGAGCTGGAAACTTTCAGTCTCGTGGCTATTAAAAATTGTTTACTTGTAAAGTACATGAGCTATTACTCAATTATTTCTGGAGTACCTCTGAATCTACTGCCTTTGTTTGCGTCTGTTCGTGTGTATATTATAAGAATACGTCTGAAGTGAATGTTTGATTTTTATGAGCTGGGACGTCTTATCGGGAATGCCCCTGGCTACCACTTACAGTAAGATGAATATGAATCGAGCTAGGAGGACTGGACGCGGCAGTTCGGTGATAACGACGTTTGTCTATCACTTACATCGATTGTCACGACCGCTTCTGTCCTGGGCTGAGATAGCTAGAAGCCTCCAGCCCATTTGTAGCCTTGTATATCGCATGACGGCAACAGCCTTATATTGCACAGTTGAACACGTAGACATACATGTACAGGGTAAAATAGGTTATCCGTTTCAGCTATTTTTACGAGTTTGTTATTTTCTGTTGACTCAGTGGCACAAGTGGTTTGCACTGTGGTTCGGTCCACAAGTTGCCTGTCCATTCTAATTCTTGAAGAATGAGACTGAGAGATGTATGATTGGAGGATTTCGTAGCCTAACCGTCTCAGGTTGCTTGACCAGAAAAGAGCCACAAAGACCAGCTGGGATTAAAAATTCTGGGTACAAGAAATAAAAAAAGCAAGATGTGAGTTATGTGATTACTTCAACTATAGGGTTGGTTATTAGTGTACTTCACACAGCAAAGTTACCTTTTGACAGAGAAAAAAACAAAACATTCAGAATATAATACGTCAGAAAGATGGAAGGAACTTTAGGGTGGTAGATTACCGTGATCTATGTTTTTGGAAGTAGAGCTAATTGCTTGTCAAACGATTGGGGATTGTTGATCGATACGAAAGAACAGTAAGTAATTCGGTTAATTCAACTGCTGTTGACATGGTTGTCGTTTTTTTGTTGATGGTTACCTGTGGGTGATTTGATGACTTAACGATCGGCGATGGTCAGCGAGTTCACGGACGCACTGATCGTTAGGCCACAGGGTCATGTTACCGGTATCTACAGTGCCAACTGTTACTCCGCTTGTCTGAATTCATTGTTGCGGAGCTGTTACTGATTAATACTCCTGGATGTCCATGTTATGCCATTGACATGCTCTGAGAGTTTTCAACTTCAGTCGTGAAAACGTCCGCTTTTGTGCAACCATTCAGATCTCGTTTTAATGAGATACTAGCAGTAAGCGTAAATAGACGCAGTCGACTTAACCGGATTCTAACCCGTAGTCATCATTTTTATAGGCAGTATCATTGTTATCCATATTGTTGTTTCAGTGTACAATAGTATTTCTCATTCCGGTGTATATATAATCTGAGCAAGGCTGTTTTCTGTTGCTCGTGTTTACTTCTTCAATCGAATTTCACTGATTTGAATTCGGTATCACAGGCAACTTCTACTCCATCTGATTTGTGGTTCAGTATTTCATAGTTAGACTGTCACACCGTTTTATTTTCGGAAGTTCCCAACGTGTGAAAGGTGAATGTCTAAGATCTTATGACTTCACCGCTTGTCATGAAAGGATGTTACCGTGAACTTTTGTATACAAGTAGACAACTTCTACCGAGTTGCATGTGAGTTCGTCTGTTCACCTTTAGGTAACCAGAACATATATGACTAGTGTCACAACCGAGTTAAGTGTGCACGTTAGAAACCAGCGATTTAACCATTCCAAGATATTCGCGGTTTCTCTCCAGGCCAATCAAGTCAAGAAATTGTTTAGCATACATTGAGAGATGAATATTTAAAATTTACACGATCATGTCTTCAGCAAACAATATTTAAAAACGATGTCGATTTAATTTTATAGTAAGTTCTTTCGCAAAAATGTGGAGACTGTGAATCTACAAGGAAGTTAAAAATCTTTGAACAGAAGTTTAAGAAAAATGACTAGAAAACAGCTAAACCAAAAGGGGAGCACGCAACTCCCCAAAAAATTGGAGACAAGAGTATATAGATATGAAAATGACTTCAGATGAAAAACACACTACGAATCTTCTTACTTCAGTGGAAAGATTGTCAACGTGAAAAACCCACGTCAAATTTTGACCCAATGTAACACCTAAATATTTACCGGATTGAGACCTAAGAGAAAAATTACTCTTAGCTCGTATTTGGGGACATATATCAAAAAGCTGTTAATGATAGGTTCTTTCCAGAAAGTAAGATAAAAGCTCAATACACTTTGAGACTTTGAGAGTGATAAGGAACGTGCATTAGACTAACTAGGTAATTCAATAGAATCCTGGCGACTGTTCCATTTTGCATGTACTCCACTACTTGTATTGTTCACATACCTATGGAATTTGAGTTTATCGTTTGCGGTAATAACTTCTTAAGGTATAATCGTCTACTTGTTACGATTGGCTATTGACTTATCGTTTAATATGACAAACTTGGTAGTGTTTGTGAAATGAAGTGCGCGAAAAAAGAAGTTTAAACGATGCTGATAGAAAATTATTTCCTGAATTTCACATAAAGCTGGTCGGATGGAGCTTTGGAGAATTTAGCACAGGTTATGACTTACTAGGGAACTGCTGAACACACCAATACGGTTGTTAAAAATCTCCTCTGGATAAAGATATATCTAAGTGGCCAAAGCAGAATAGTTCAATCAATACGTAAAGAATCGTCCAGAAACTGCGACCATAGGTAAAGTAACGTCGTAGCGGTGGTATACAACAAACGACAAGCTTCCGTAATAGGTAAAGAATATACGGAAAGTTTTAAGTAAAGGCGGGAAAAAACAATCATCAAACTGCACAAGTGAAATTAAAGCACTCACTTATCAGATAACTTAACAGCAGGGTAAACAAACACCGGAAATGAATGAATAAGATTGTTTTCAAAGATTTTATCTGTAAATAAGATTGAATGCTACTCATGTACATTTTGCTGCGGTAAGTTTTGTTTGATGACTTTCAAACCCTAAGCTAGTCTCGTTAGTCTTTGTAAAGTCAGAGCTTGCGCTTTGGTATCTCTCCGTTTCTAGATACACTCGTTAGTCATGCCACAAAGCATATAAGATTGTGCATGAACTTTCGTGTATAAATATTCGCTCATACATAGCATAAACTATAAAAAAATCGCCCCATAAATTTGAGGGTCGAAATCAAACTATTTGTCCAACCACAACTGAACTTCACTGCTATCCTGTGGTAACAACGTATCAAGTCCGTCAACAGTTTAACTGAACACCACTGTCCATTATATCCCATCATTATTCAAGTAGATTAAACCGTTAGCCGCTAAAATTAGTTTTTTCTGTCCACTAAACACTACTTTTTTTATTTCACTTGGTCAGTCGTTCCCAGTTTCCGCGAACTTGTCAGTTCTCAATGATTTTGATCGTTTGCAGGCATTTTTAGTGAAATCTGAAGAGAGGCTGATCGATATCAAGTCCACTTTGATCGAACTCCCCTCCGACTTCACAGAATCACACAGTCTGTTAGAACACGTTTCAAATTCGTTGGAGAAAGCGAAGGTGTGTTACATGTCATTAGTTTTCTTAGTTCACAGTCTTATCACAACTGGTCTGTACTCTTTTTGGAAAGATTGTTTTGAAGTCAGTGGATACACATATTAATGTATCATCACCATCATCATCACAGACTTAATGTATGGCCATATGTAGTTCGGTTGCCACAAAACTGACTAGCATATTCATGTATGTCCTAGTGTTCAAGCTGAACTGTCGGACCTGTGGCATGGCAAATAGGTCTTAAACCAAAATCGTGTTCCATTTGCTTTCCAGCGTGAATTTCTACTATCTGCGGCGTTTAGTTTCTCTAGTTTCCATCTTAATTTTACGTATATAATCTATCATATGGAGAAGAATGACTGCGATCCCTTTCTGGGTTTCCAAAGCATAGTATTTGCATTTCTTTCTTCTATGAATAATATGGGCTAGTTTGTACGGTAGCCGAACCTTCAGTATGGGTAACAATAAGTCACTACCTGTGAGTGGTAGAAGATTTGGGCTTCACGTAAATTGAATTTGACCGCAGTTTTCGCACTCCTATAGACATTTTTGTTAGCCTTTTTCGAAAAACAGCATTACACTCGAGTTTTACTCTTGTTAAAATTAATGGGGCAATTGCCACCTCTCCCTTCGAGGTGATTGGGCGATCTGTGTATTACTCACAAGCGAATGTGGCTGAGCGTTTACACATGATGAGTCAGTCGCGCCTAACCTGAGGCCAATGGCGCATTAGTCAACGCGTTTGTCTCATGAAAGCGTGGCCGAAGTTCTAGTCCCGGCCGTAGCAAAGATATGCACTAGTGACCTGTCATAACAAGAGTGAAACTCAAGTCTAATGCTTCTTTTCGAAAGGGGCTGTTTGAAATGTTCGTGGAACTGCGACAACTGCGAGCAATTGTGAATGGTGTTCAGTTTATGTGAAACCAAAATCCCCTACTACTCACAAGTAACCAGAATATCGCTCAATTATTTAATGATTTTTGTTATTTCAACTTGGAGAAAAGTCCTAGTCCCGAAGTCATCATGTAGAGTTAGCGAGACAGTTACTGTGTCTTCTCTCCATGCGGTCAGACAATCTGTGTATTAATCACAAGCGAATCTGATTGAGTGTTTACGTATGGTGATTTAGTCATGACTAATATGAAGTCAATAATTCACTGATGTAGACTTTAGCCACCGTGCATATTTAATGTTTAAATACATAGAATAATACACTAGCAGCGTGGATCCAGTACCTGTCGATTGGCAGGGCCAAGTTAGAGAGTTGGTTTAGAAAACCCCATTTGGGGCCCTTTCATTGACAGTCTGATTCGCAGACCGAAGAAAAAGTTCATTAACTGCCGAGCGCATGCAACCAGTATATCGGCCAGCACAATTCTAAAGGGATTCCAGCCATCTGTGTTCCCTACTACGTCTTATAATAGAATTATGTGATTACTTAGTGTTTGCCAATATTTATGTTCATCTTAACCTCATCGCACTCCCTTTCCAATTCAATGCCTTGTTGCTTAATTGTTTTCTTTGACTGGAAGCACCTTCCAGGGAGAGAAATTGTTTCTTTGGTGGAGTTTCTTTTTCTTTGAGAGAAAGGTGCGACACGGTTGATAAGAGGACGTTACTTCTTCAGAGCCCTGTCAACGCCACCGTGCAACGCTTATTATGATGTTGGAGTAGTATCCAGACCGTTCTTAGCGTACTGACGTACTATGGAGCCTTCAAAATGAGATGTACTATCGAGTAAACCAGGCTTACGACTTGTGGCAATTACGCGAACGTGAAGAACATCAGGGCAGATGTTATTGTGCACATGCTGTTTGGAATAAAGGATAGATTAGAGAATTCGCCTTCAGTATTTGCTACCGTGTAGCGGTATCATTTCACACGGGCTGAGATTCTGTCAGACTGCCCAAGGCCAGACAAAATTCAGATTTCGACGATTCGAACTCAAGAACAATCGACTATCATAACAACATTATGATCAATGCCTCATGTTCACCCATGATCAGACTAAGAAGAACAGTATGAAAGGATAATGTTACTGTTTTGAGGAATTTGTCAAATATGACTTATCTCGTTCTATTTTCCAGCTAAATGATCCATATAACAACTTCATCACTAGAGGTAATATCTCAAGGTGTTCCGACTTCAAGACGACATCCCTGATATCAGCAGATCGAAAACTACTTCGTCGAATAGCAAAACATCCCAAAGTGTGTACGACAACTAATGACGCAACGATCGCAAATCGGCGAACCCCTTGCTCGAATTACCACATTATCAATTGCCAGATATCTCATGATAACAAATCAATAAGTTGACCCACTCAGCCAGCTTACCCTATTATTATGTAATCAGAACTCGAAGTTGCTGGTCTTTTGCGAGGTCTTGTATGTACGGACTCAGCAACCGGCGTCGTGTGCACAAAAACGGTTGAAGCAACCCATCGGGTTGCTGTGGTGTTGATGACAATACTTGGTGTGAATCTATTCGAGTTTAGTTCATGATTGATAAATCCAGAGGGTTTTGGCTAATCTAAATTGAACATCACTTAAAACTGATAGTAGCTTTCTCAACCCCATTGGTTGTTCAGCCAGCCCCTTTCGAAACGATGATCTGTTCTGAAGTTTCAATCTTGTTAAAGTTAATCAATCATGCATATTTTTGTAATGGCCGGGATTTGAACTTCGTCCATGCTTAGATAAAACAACCTGGCGGACCACTGTGCCAATGGCTTTACATTAGGTTCAAACGAACTGACATAAGTCGAACGGTATGCACACACACTCTGGACAGGTCGGCGACATCGAATGTTCATTATGTTATGTTAACGCGTTATGTCTTTGGTCTCTAGTTGTAACGATTACAAGCTACCTCGCTTTCTGTTTCATCATTTCTTAGTTATGTATGTAACCGACGGAGTGTAAAGCTAGTAATTTCCACTTCAAATAATTCTTCTTTCATGACGACATCAAATAATCGAAACAGTAGATTGATATTGTCCGGAAAAGGTTCGCTGCATCTTTTCATATATATATATATATATATATATATATACACGAACTTCTCGACTACCTCCAACACCTTACCATCAAGAGGGTGAACAGGCGCGGAGTCCTGCCAATTTTGCAATAGCACCTTGAACTTAGTATGTGCAATGGCCGTACGACACTGACGAACTGAAGCCTCTAATCTATCTACGCTGTTTTGGGCTCCCTGTGAGCCCTCGCAGACTAAAGCGATGTCGTTTGCATAATCCGTGTCTCGAAGTCGAGTGCCATGGAGCATATCCACATAATTATATTCACAGTCTGTCACGGCACACTCCACGATGTCATCTATTGCAAAGTTGAGTAGGAAAGAGGAGGCTGGACAACCTTGTCGCAACCCATTGGATATACTGTAGATCGTCGACATGCTGCCACAAGCCCGAAGTCTGGCAGAAACTTGCCGTCATAATATCTATTTACCTCTCAGGTACACTCCTTCTTGATAGACAGTCCCAGAATGTATCTTTGTGAAACTGAATCAATGGGCGTTTTGATGTCTAAGAAGGCAATCGTTGTTTGCCCTCTATGTGAATGACGGATTTCGAACATCCGGAGGAGTGCGAAGATGCAATCAGTGCATTTACTGTCAGGACGAATCCCGGCTTGTTTCACGTGAATACGTTGCTAACGCTTTGCGCTTAGTTTACGATGTACAAAGGCTACAAGCACCTACGATGCTAAAGGAATCAAGTTAATCACTCGGTGATTTGCGTACAAGATGCGTGGGCCCTTTTCGAAAATATGGTCGAGGGTACCCAAACCCCAGTCATTTAGAACAGCTTCACTGATCCAGAGCTTCCGGAACAGAACTGTGGTCTCTTTAACTAAGACTGGACCTTCATCTACACAAAAGGCATAAGGGAGTTCATCTGGGCTGGGTGCCTTGTGACGTTTCAGAAACTTGAGCTTGGTGGGGACTTCTGTTTCCGAAGGTGGAGAAACGTCAACAGAGCCCGAAGGCGTGGTCACTGGTATGGGTGGCTACATAAACTGCTATTGAAATTACTTAGCCCAACATCTTAAGCGTCATTGCAGGTTGTGAATAGGTTCATTACTCGCTTCGCAGTTTACCTCGTTCACACCTGGCTTTTTTCTACCAGTTATTCAGTTGAGATGGAAAAGTTTTCGAGAATTTCCGGTAGCAGCGGTTTGTTCCATCTTGAAAGCGCGTTGTATACGCCAGGCATCGCGATCTTCTATTTGCCTCTGGAGTTTCGAACGAGTAGCCTTGCTATCTGAATTGTACCCACTGTTGGATGGAATATTCCGGCGAGCTTCAAGAATTTCCTGTAGTTGCATAGAAACGTAGCGGGTGGCAACCGAACGAGCAGTAGTAGCACTCGAGGCAGTATCATACTTTTGTATCGCACGCCGTATGTGTCCAATCTGCCTCGACGTCATCTGGTGGTTGAGGTCACAGACTAGAAGCAAGTGCACTCGGGTAAGAGCGCTTGGTCGCATGATAGGTTAGATACGTCACTTTGTGTTTGACGAATCCCACCTAAGCAGAAATCGAACCTTGCACGTAATAGTGCATGGTCGGAATTCATATAGGTGCTCTAGACTAACTTACACTTTTGGAAGTAGGCACTTTACCGATGACTGGCTGGTGTGTGGTCAATTTGTGCCAACCACTGGCTTGGCGTTGGAGGTCGCCAGGTAATACGCTGACGTCTAGAACGTATTCGTCAGAAACAGACCGTAACCAGCACAGAGTTGCAACAAACGTTCACTGTTGTCTGTTCGACAAGCACGACAAGGATGATGTCCCGCTTGTCCACACTGAGCCTTTAAGTCTGCAGCCAGTACTCCAATGCTCTTGCGCCGCACTGCTTGTTAAGGGTTAGTGAATTGGTGGTAAAAATATTCTTTACTGCGCATGGGCTACAATCCGTAAGAGTAAATGCCGCAACAACAAACATACAGCAATTGTAATGAACGCCTCTCAGTGCTCCAACCGTAACTCTGAGTATGAAACCAAAGTCGGCTCGTGACGGACATCCAGTTAGATAACCCCTTCTTTGAGCATGCGCTTAGAGTAGTCCCAACGCCGGTTTGACTGGTGGATTGTGCTACAGGTTTCCCAGAAAAGCGCAGATTGGAGCGGTCGACGGAAATGGAAGTTGAAGCCGTGTTTCAACAGATATCGAAGATGAAAGTCTCCAAAGTGTATTTAAGAGATATCTACTAACCTATTTATCAGAGTGTTCGAACAGTGGAGGCGACAATTTTAAATGGTGTATGTTGCAAGTACAGGTACTTGTCCATCAAACAAAGCTACAATCTTGATGTTTGACATGCCGTCATTCTGGCCATGACTTCCGCCATGTGAAACAAATAAGGCAGGTTTCCGGTATGTACGTGCGAAAGCGGGACTGGGGGTGACCAAGTAAAGAATCGTTTAACAAGAGGAGAGAAAATTGAACAGATTGGCTTGGTGCAACAGAACGTGCTACAAGAGCAAAGCCGGTATCCAACACTTTGACCAAACAGTTTTGGTAGGAACATAAGACAAAATTGGTAACTAGTATGGGTTCAGGAAAAGGAAACTGATGTTTTAGTGCTAGTAATAGTTACTTCAATTAACTTCCGGGAGCCACAACTTCTACTTGGTGTGATTGTAAGCTTCAATATGTTGACTTTCTTTACTGTTTCCGTTGCTTTTTCATGTTGATATGCAAACATTCTACTTTATGCACGCAGAATGAGGCGGTGAAACTTATCGGATAGTGACGACATTAACCCTCTTTTTTTACTCATACATCAATCTCATTTTTGTCGTTTCTTTATTATGAAACTGTAAATTATGAATAATTGCGAACCTCGTCGAATCTATGTAGTCATAAACCGGATGCCACTCGATCTTCCGTCTGTTCCAGTCTGTTGCAAACAGAGCGGAGAGAAAACACACACTCAGTCACCTGCGTTTTTTCATCTCATAATTTTCTTGCTGTCTTCCAACTATTTATGAGAATTTTATTATTTCATCTTTTAGAAATTTACTTCGTTACAAGAAGAGGGCCTCACTTCACTGGTATATCTATCGACTGCTTGGAATGAGTGGAAGACGTGGTGGACCTCTTGTGAACTATCCGATATTGCAGTTCGAGGTGGTCCCTGCAATTTACTTGCGGACCTATCGTTTGTAGATCAAAACAGTCGACTAACTGTAGAGGAGTTGCAGTCACTTCAAGCAAGGCTCGAGCGCTTGGCTGAATGTGGTCATGACGAAGGCAAGCAACATTTAGTCAACCTTACAGACGCCCAACATCGTCTACAAACCTCAACTGAAAATGTCCGATCTTTCTATCCGATTGCACTGATTGGTCAACCAATTAGCTGTTTGCAACGTTCTCCACTTACTATTGGATTAACTGCTGCACAAATGCTGATTCGCGAGGCTGATTTCCATTGGGCTGTCGTTTTCGATGACCTTCCACTGGCACTTGAGCGTTTGCAAACGCGAAAAACAAATGTGGATGTATTTACAAGCAAATATGCAGAGGTTTGGAACAAAGTTGAACAGCTGGAGAGGAAAGTAGAATCTATGGAGCTCACTGTCTCAGTATCAAAAGATATGGATACCAGTATTCAGTGGGATCAATTATCCTGGGAGAACCTGCAGACTCAGCTACCACCTTGGCCAAATGCCGTGCAAAGTCTAATCGCAGATGCTCTGGCTACCAGGATCAGTTTGTTCAACGAGAGTAAACACTTACTGGAGGAGATTCATGTAATGCTTTTGCTCAGTATTCACCTTCAGCTGTCCCTCAGCTGACATTTGTTTTGGTGCTACTTAGCGCGTGTTTATATCAAGTTGTAAACAGGGTAGATCCCGACCCTCCATCAACTGCTGATGATGGGGGTCTAGTTATAGGATATATATCTGCAGGCATGACAACGATTGGTCAGTTCAGCGTTGCTCACATTCCCGGGTCACGTACACAGCTTCACTTTTCAGCTTCCCGTTAAAGTTATCAGCTTTTAGGTGTATTTATATTGATTTTCGTTGAGAGGAATACGGGCCTACAAAGCCGGCGCTTGTCTTGTTTACTCAGTGACTACCTGAATGCCACTCACAAATGATTTAGCTGATCATATATTAGCAATAAAGGTGGCACGTCTGTTATTTTTGGTTGAATAAAATAGGAGTTACCACATCCGCCTAACAGGTGCACACATCGGGTGGGATCTGGCAAGCGGTATGGTTAAATCTGGTGCCTCCTTTTGAAATTGACCATCTGGAAAGTGAGTGGTATGCAACATGTGTTAATCGGACATCCCGATTATTAGACCGTAATGGCTTCAGAATGTACACTGGAACCCCATTAGGCCGGAAGTGTTTTAACTCAGTTGATTAAAATTTATGAGACATTGCTCATTGTTGATCCGTTACACGGTGTGGTGATAAACAGCGCTATGTTCTGTTTTTTATTTATTTACTGGAAACACTTTCCGTTCGTTTTTTTACGTGTTGCAGTCAGTTGCAGAAAAGTGCTTATGTCTGGACAGATCGGCCCACGCCCTTGGTTTAAACGATGTTCAAATTTCCAAACTAGTTGTGAGTATCACAGCAGATCAATCAATTTTTATATCGGACTTAAACCGCCGTCAGACAAATCTTGCAAAACGCTCTCAAGCGTTGATGTTGCGTGCAGAAATCGGTGTTCAGTCCCATCATCGACTCACAGAGACGTGGCGTTCTTTGGCCGATTGGGCCGGACAGTTGCAACAGAACGTGTCCATTTATGTGAATTTGTCTGGGGATCGTCATCTGTTACAAGCCAGACTGGAACTTGTAAAGGTTAGTGGTGGCTACGTTGATTTATGTCTGCTTTAATGAGATAATGTTCAGAATAGCCCATGGAACAGCAGGTGTAAGCATTTATTTCGAAGTAACTTTGAAAAAATTCATTGTTCTTGAACCTTGTGGAATAATATTCTTTTCTGGACAATGTGACATTGGGCTACCTCTGAAGCTCACTCGTTTGGCATGAGTAGTGGAAGTTTCATCGATGCAACCACGTTGCTAAACAACTGGAGTCGAAATGGAATGTGTTAATGTATTTTATGATGGCTGTGCACTTGTGGGGCATCAGTTCAAAAGGGGAACTTTTATCGTCACTCAATACCGAAGGGACAAAACAGTGTGTGGAGTTGTTCTGGATCAAACGGTATACTATCAAGCCGGCACTATATAGGATTGGGTAAAATTTCTTTTAGAAAGACAACTTCCATCATGCCGTTGTTGTGTAAGCAAACTCGTGAGCAGAAACTTTAGTTATTAATTACCACCTTATCATGTTCTGACGTCAATACCGCGCCTGTTTATTCATTTGGTATAACCTCATTTTCAAAACTGACATCCACGTAAAGACCGTTCGTTAGTGTGCACCCTAAAGATTTACCTGGCGGTACTGAGCCAACCATCTCAGTTAGTCAGGACTCGTTGAACAAAATACCCAATGTTATTGTCGTAGCTTCATTTTGTTTCATGCGATGTATCCGTGTCTTCTATCTGTTCATGATCCACATAAACTCCACTAGCGACGCCTGGTGAGTTCTGACTTCCTCCCGTACTGTCTGTTGGGTGTTGTGTATATAAATTTATCTGTCACTATATTGAACATTGAGACTCCGTCGTTCTTCGTTCCACGATGCACTTCAAAATCATCATTTATGTCATTTTATGTGTAGTGAATCTTTTTTTATTTCAGGGTACGGTACACATGACTGTCACGTTAATACATGTTTCAACGATCTCTTGTCTTATCTCTATCGTTGACACTCATTTTCGTTGTCGTATGTTCCTTCGGTTTTGACAAAAAATCAATCAATCTTTCTCATGCCAAAGTATAAACGTTTACACCACGACGTGATCTTGCAGTCTACTTCCCTCTTCTATGGGGGCCTAATAAGGATATCAACATAGTTCACCAGTTTTTTCCCCAACAAATTTCCATTTAATCTGTATGTGTATTCTGTTGCTTAAAACAATGACACGAAATGACTTATTTTCATCCCATGACAATCCGTAACACGTGATCTCGCTCTCCCTCACTATTTGTAGAATTTGCAGGCGATTGGTTCTGCGGTTGAAACTCGTTTGACAGACTTGAAAACCCTTGTCTGTCAGTACCTGACCCAACATACGCGACCACTGACCGAGGATTGCACCAAGTCCACGTGGCAACAGTTACAAGCTGCCATCTGTCTTCAAAGTTTGGATGTTCAGAACCGTGTAACGGACGCTCAGCGTAGTATAGAAATGGGAATAGACAAATTATCCGATGCAATTCAAGCATGGCAAGTGTTTGACGATGTACGTGAGCGTTTAGAACTGGCCATTCGACGTTTAGATCACTGGTTTAAAACACAGTCCAATGATGTTGTCGATGCTGAGCGAGATTTGATGCAAAGAGTACATATACTACAATCAATCATGATCGAACTAGATCCGGCAAACAGCGAGATTCAGCAACAAGCCATCGACGTTCCTATCGATCCGGTTGTCCAGTTGGCCAGAGAAGTATATCAGAATGTGATCGAACTTCGTGCTTCATTGAGATCTATCCCACAGATCTCTATTGCGTCGGAACCAAGTGGCGATACGGAACGCTCTGTTGAAGTCTGTCCGAGTGCAGCAGACCGTGTGAATGAGCTGACTGATCGTATTGGTCATCTGAAAAATTTGGCGCATGAACTGATAATTCTGTGGAAGGTAAGGCTAGAGAAATTCTCCAGCTGGCAAGAATCATCACATTCGTTTGAACGATCACTGAGTGATTTACATCGAAGAGCTGTTGAGTTGCAAACGAAACTGAGCGTCAGCCAGGCTGAGCCATCTAGTGACTCGGTACAGACAATCGAATACACGTTCACGATGTTGGAAGCTATCGCGGAAGAGCGGAGTGTTTTATCCCACAGGCTGTCTGAATTGCGTAGCATAGCCAGCGAAATTATCCCTTTTGTTAGTGAAACCGGCCGGCATGGCTTTCAGACTAAACTAAACGAATTACGACAATGCTGGGAGGCAGTTGACCCTGTGATTGATCAGTGCCGCATCGACTTAACCCGTAGACAGACTGGTTGGTCCAAACTGAATGCGCATTTGACAGCGTTAGACGAATGGCTAACAAGCAGCCTGATGGAATTTGAACAACTGATAATCTCAACACCATGGAGACCGGAGGTTCAATCTATGCAGAATGCGGATAGTAAGCAACTGAACAGTCATGATGAGGAACAGTCAGTAACTGACGAGACGGACAATCGTCTCGGTGTGTCCCTCGTGCTTACGTTCAACGGACGTGTGGCTGAATCCTTTGCATTTTGCGAGCGCATTCGCTGTTTCCTTGAGTCTATTCAGATGGAAAAATCGAAGTTGAGGCAGGTCATTCCGATACTGAACGAATTGTCTGGCCAGGTGACGTCTAGTTTGGATGCAGTTGTTCACGAAAATTTAACGCATGTTACTGAACGCTTTGAACGGTTAGAGAATAGGGCAAATTTGCTTTACGAACAAACAAAGCGATATTATGAGATTTTGGACCGTTTTACACTACATTATGGTGACTGTTGGAAACAGATTATGCAGTTGCACAGTCAATTCAATCATGAACAAGGGCGTATCACAGAACAGTATGTGACTAACAGGAAGGGAGACGTGCTCGAACCCCGAACAGATGTCTATGTTGAATCGCTCCGAAAACTGGCCGAATGCCTTGGTCCGGTAGAGGTCATGGAGCGTTTAGCATGTGGCAGGGATCTCGGAGATATAGATAACATATCACCGTTGACCAGTCAACTTGCCAGCTTGTTTGCTGACGCTTCTGATGTCGATAACTTCGACGCCGCTAGTTGTGATAGCCTAACACAACAAGTAGGCTATAGGGCTGTGGAGATTTTGTTGTATTACGCCATACGATTATCAAAGATGACCAGGAGACGTCTTAAACGATTCTTGGATGAAAACACACTGTTGGAAGAGGTAAACCGTTTGTTTGTAGACTTAGAAAGCGAGTTATTCAACGCAGATCAGTGTCTACAGTCAATTCTTTGTTTCACAGATGAAACGACATCAGAATCTTCGGAATGTGACATTCATTGGGCGTGGATTCAGTCAGCAGTGAGTATATGCGGTAAACGCGAAAGTAAATTGGTTTCTCATCTACCGGCTTCGCAACAAGTTAGAGAAGAAAAATTGCATAATATCCAACTTTTAGTGTCCCGATTGGAGGATGGAACTGGGCGAGCTTATCTGAATATTTGTCAACAGCTAGCCAGCTTGAAATCGAAACACAGCTTATTGAACAACAAAGCTTGCCACCTTCAAACTCAATTGCGCGCGGAAGTTAATGCCTGGAATGAATTCGCCAAATGCATACAACGTTACGAAGATTGGATTTCGGCGGACGAAGCGTGCGCGGATAGTATTTTGTCCGGTAGATTGCATGGGTCGAACGTAATCGATGATACCAATCAACTGACTTGTTACGAAAATATCACACATTGTCTGGATGCGTTAGAAAGTTTGGAAACTAGTCTGACGGAACGTGGTAAGCCCGCGAGGGAGCAGTTGGAACATGCCATTCATAATCTAATGCTTAACATGGTGCCTATTTCGAATCTAAGTGCTACCGGAACCGAACGACGACCCTCTTTGGTCAACATGCCATTTACCGAACGACTCAGTGCCACTGTGGACGCGCTGTTTCGACGTTGGGATGAGTATAGAACCAAGCTCCAACATATACGTTCTGTGCTTTGTGACGAACTTATGTCACAAACCAAACTGGACGCATCACTGGAACGTTTAGACCGTTGGATTCATTCAATGAGCTTGCAAGTGGAGATTCTGGAGCAGGATTCCACATCGAATCTGTCCGAACTGTTCCTTCGACTGAGAGTTCCGAGTGTTGGATTAAACGAGGATCAGCTGTTAACCGATCTGCTGACTTGGTTTCGTCCCAAATTGCACACAGTTGAAACGTTTCAGATTGAGGTACGTCAGTTCGATGAAACGGATATGAATTACGTAAACAGTTTGGTTGACAAGCATTTATCAACTGAGAAATTAGTGCGCGATCGATTAAAACAAATGACGAAGACAAACTCCCCACATCCGAATTCTGTGGATTTCCCCTTAACCTCCTCGGAGCGCATGAATCAACTTTGGAACGAACTTCGTGAACTTGAGTCACGTTTGGACAAACAATCATCAAATTTAAGCACTCTACAAACCTTGTGTAAGAATTTTATCCGACTGAGATTTGAGATCGAACAATCAGTGGTATCCAAACGGCAGAAGTTGTATGGGCTGATCTCGGAAATGGAGAATTTCACCCGGCCATCAGTAACCGAGTTCCAAGATCCTTCTCCAATGCAACTAATTACTGAGAAATTGGGAATCAAACTGCACTCACTCATGAAACTTAAAGAGGAGAGCAGTCAAGAAGCTGAACGATATATGTCCGATATCACAAAAGCGGCTCAAAACATGCTATCTCACGCATGCGGTTTTCGCCAGGGCCTAAGTACCAGTTTTAACTCGGCCGCACAGATCGTGGTTTCAGTCGAGCAAGACGTTTCTCAGTTCAGGACTACCCTAAGTGATGTGTGCACCCAGATTTCTGCTTGGATTCAGCATTGGTCAACGTTTGCAGCCAACTTTGATGAGATGATGAACTGGCTGCGTTCAACAGAATCCAACATTATTCAATCCATACAAACAGAACTGGAGGAAAGCCGCTCCGAAATTTTCCACTATACAAGCATTGAGGACATTCGACATGTCCTTGAACAAATCCAACGACGTGTCTCTCTCGGACAAGAATTACACAAGGACTTGATGCGGAAACAGGATAATGCGGAAAATTTGATTGTTGTTGCACGTACTCTGGTAGAGAAAAGTCTACTTCCGGATCAGTACTGGTTACAGCCTATGTCCTTGACTACGAGCGTGGCGGTCCGTCCTGCAGCACATTCTTCTATGTCTGGTGAATTGGCCGTAGTACGTGCCACACAAATGATTCAGCGTTATCAAACGTTGCAGAGCTTGTGTGATCGTAGAGTTCAGTTAAATCAAACAGCATTTCGTACGGTGGAACAGGTTCTAGCCGCATGTGATCTGTATCATAGCTGGTCCGAGGAGCTGGTCAGTCATCTGACTTTGCTGACGAAACAGCTTGCTGAACCGCCCAATCTTTGCCTCGAAGGCGATCGTCACACCGTAAGTGCTGCCCGACTAGTCGAACCGATACGGTCAAGGGCTGCCGAACTGACCAACCAACTTGAATGCGGTTCAAGCGTCGTACAGAATGTCTGCGATTGGGTCAATCGAATGGTGTCTGAATTATCGCTTCAACGCAGGCAGCGATCGGTTGAGCTAGATATGCTCCAGCGTTCATCTAAAAATACATTGTTGCGATCAGAAACAAGTCCAGTTCTGAGTGAAACCGAATGTCCACAACCGGAGTTTATACAGCCGGAAAAGGCGAGCATTTATTGTGTGTCAGATTATGCTGCCCTGGTTGAGAAAGTGCGAACAATGCGCACGCAAGTAGATCAGATGGTTAACAAAATCACCAATCAGAGCGTTGCCCAACAAAATATACTGTCTTGGTTAGGAAGCACAGAGAATCAACTGGTTACAATCAGTCAACATGCCTCACCTTCGTTCATCGCCTTGTCCATTTCACAAGAATTCGGTGAATTTGAGAAATCCCTAGAAGTTGTGGAGCAGAGAACCGCTGAAGCCTTAGAAACGTTGAAAGAGTTACGATTGAGCTTCTCTGAATATAGACGAAAAATCAATCGATTGGAAAGTTGTCAGGACCTGATGAGGTCATCAGAATCACTGAATATAAAGGAACGTTACTCGCGCTTGGTTTCGAACTTAGATAATTGTTGTGAAGATTTGAATAAGCGACTAAACATGCTACGTCTTTTCCAACAGTCGTCAGAGGCTTTTACTGTGTGGCTAGTCGAGCTTGAGATCAAGGCTGATAGTTTATCCGGTACAGATGGTGTTCTCATTACTGATAACCACGCAAGGCAAACGGACGTGCTCAAAAGTCGAGATGGGCTGGATCTTTCTGGAGCGACCGATTTCTCCTACGCTCGTGCGACACACCTAGCAGATGCGGAACAACGACTAGCTCTAACCCAACAAATAGAGGGTGCTATACAAAGCCGCGGTCAACCATTGGCCAACCGAACCACGGAACTCGGTCAGCAATTGATAACACATTTGCGATTGGCCGAGGAGCTTGGTGATTGGGATCAGTCCAATTCAACTATGGATTCGTACAATCAGCTCAGTGTGCTAATCCAAGATCATGTGGAGGGTCTGAATTGTCGTCTAACCAGGTTGGTAGAAGTTCAACAGACCGTGAGTGGCAGGTTAAGGGAACTAGCCCAAGTGTGGAATGAGTGTTTTACTCATATGGACCAGTTGGATGAGTGGATTCGAACTGTACATTCCATGGCTCATGAAACATTTCATCAGCGTTTGGACAGCGCAAACGTGAAACATCAAGTAGCAAATAATATAGAAGTAAGTTCAGTTGATACTACCTTTACTTTGCCGAATTAATCCCTTTTCTATGGTTGTGACACATTTATAATGAATTTATTTACATTTATCACATTGTTTTTGGTTTCTAAAACCTACAGACCAAGTCAACCGGGACTAAAATTGAGTAAAACGCAAGCCAACCGCATTTAAAACCACTCCAGCAGTCATAACTGGGATATCAGTCTAACTGAAGTGCGTCAATAAGTTGTGGATGGTAACATGCTGACATGTTTTATCAGTCACTTTGATACGTCAAACCTGTCGAACCCAACTGCAATAAGGTTAGGCCCGTTTATTAAGGGATTTCATCTTTACAGCTTTGCTTCCGTTACTTGTACGGAATCGGTTAGTTACAGAATCATGTTCTAGCTCATTTGACTGGTGTCTTGTTACCGGTCTCCTACTCCGCGTGGGCCGTCCCCATCGTCGTGGTGAAGAAGTCTAACGGGTCCATCCGGATCTGTGGTGACTTCTCAACTGGTCTCAATGCCGCGTTGGAACAAAACTGTTATCCGCTTCCAGTGCCTTAAGACATATTCACTATGCTCCATGGTGGCACCTGCTTTGCCAAACTGGACTTGGCGGAGGCATACCTCCAACTGGAGGTTGCACCGGAATCTCGGGATCTACTGACAATCAACACTCATCGAGGCCTCCTGCAGTATACCAGACTTCCGTTTGGTATCAAAACCGCGCCCGCCATTTTTCAACAAGTAATCGATGCCCTGATTACTGGCCCACCGGGTACTGCCGCCTACCTCGATGACATTATCATAATGGGGCGGACAACCGATGAACCCCGGGACCGAGTCGCCGCGGTTCTCCAACGCGTCCAGGAGTACGGATTCCGGTTACGCACAGACAAATGCCAAATGTTCTTGCGGTCCATCAAATACCTGGACTACATTTTTGATGCCTCTGATCGCCACCCAGATCCTCAAAACATTCGCGCAATCCAGCAGATGCCGGCACCCAAAGATGTCCACAATCTTCGTTCCTTCCTTGGCCTCATCAGCTACTACAGTGCTTTCCTTCCAACACTACATGATTTTCGGGCCCCGCTCAATCATCTTCTACAGAAGGAACCCGCTTGGTGCCGGTCCCCCGATTGCGAGAGTTTCTTCGCCCGACTGAAGACCATGCTCAGCTCCGACCTGCTGCTGACACACTACGATCCAACTCTGCCAGTTGTGGTCGCAGCAGATGTCTCGAACTGCGGTGTCAGAGCAGTCGTCTCGCATATTTTCCCGGATGGTTCTGAGAAGGCAATTGCTCACGCCTTTCGTACGCTCAACTCCGCGGAGAAAAACTACGGTCAGATCGAAAAAGAAGACCTCGCCATCATTTTAGCGGTTAAGAAGTTCCACAAACTTCTATACGGTCGGCACTTTTCCTTGCTAACCGACCACAAGACGCTACTGTCCATTTTTGGTTCGAAGAAGGGCATTCCAGTTTATTCCGCCAATCGACTGCAGCGATGGGCCACAATCTTGTTTGGCTATGACTTCGACATCCATTACCGCCGCACTGACGAGTTCCATCAAGCAGACGATCTATCGCGCCTCATCAGCAGTCAGCACGTGCTCGAGGAAGATACCGTCATTGCTACTCTGACAATGGAGGACGATGTTCGCCGCCAGCTTTCAGACGCTATTCATGGGACCCTGATGACTGCCGTCAACATCCGGCTCGTCACGACATTGGATCCGGTACTCACCCAGGTCATGCAGTTCGTCCGGAACAAGTGGCCCGCGGTTCCTCCTTCCGGTGAGATCAGCCAATTCTGCTGTCGACGTGACTCGATGACAGTAGTGGACTCCTGCATTATGTTTGCCGATCGCGTGGTCATTCCAGCCGCCCTCCGCCTCCCGGTGCTGCGACAGTTCCATTCTGGTCACCCCGGCACCAGCAGGATGAAAGCAATCGTTCGCAGTTACGCCTATTGGCCTGGCATGGACGGGCAGATTGAGGACCTTATTAAACAGTACTCAAAATGTCAACAGGCTGCCAAACTACCTACCAGGCAGGATCCCATACCTTGGCAAGCACCTAAGGGTCCATGGTCACGTCTCCACCTGGACTCCGCTGGTCCGATCGACGAAGTGTCCTACCTCGTCTTGGTCGATGCGTATTCCAAGTGGCCTGAGGTAGTCCCACTTTCTCCGGCGACATCCCTCAATACAATTACTGCCCTGCATCGCATATTCAGTCAGCATGGATTTCCCGACATTCTCGTGTCGGACAACGGGACGCAGTTCACGTCTTCACACTCCGGGGATTTCTGCAACCGGTCGCTCATCCAGCACACTCGGTCTCCGCCTTATCACCCACAGTCCAACTGACAAGCGGAACGCTTCGTTGACACTTACAAACGGGTGTTGCTCAAATCTCGTAGGGAGGAGACCACAGACGAGGTGTTACAGGATTTCCTGTTCGTCTATCGCACAACCTCCAATCCTGCAACTTCCGACGGCTGATCACCAGCCGAAGCTCTTGTGGGTCGCAAGCTCCTCACAGTTCATCAGGCTCTCATTCCAATAAATGAGCCAACACACCTGCCCGGCACAAACCTCAACGACGGTTTCGCTATCGGAGGAGCCGTTTACGCTCGTAACTATCGACCACGTCACAGCAACTGGACAGATGCAACTGTGCGTGCTCGTCACGGAAAGGTGCTATATGATGTTTCCGCCAGTGGCACCATATGGAAACGTCACCGCAACCAGTTGCGCCCTCGGCACACGAATTCAACAACCAAAAACGAGCAGCTGCTGCCTCCGCTGGACGTCTTGGACACGTTTGCGATTCCGGATGCAGCCACTTCCACCGTTCCGTTGTCTCAAGCCGAAATCGCCATCAACCTTTTTTCCAGACGTTGGACAGACCGCAATAGACATCCACACCGTCATATGCAGCTGAACCCTCGAGCCAAGTGTTACGGATGACTGTCATCTCAAACGGGAGGTGTTGGGGAAAGTCTATTTTCCCCAAAAATGATTTATTTTCCGTGATATTATCGAAAAATAAATTGTGATTTTGAATTTTACTTTTTCGCGCCACAACGTGCCAAAACTCAATTTTGGCGCACGTTTCCCCGGCGTCTGCGATTGGCCCATCCCACTTTTAATGCATCAATTCAAGTGGGATTCTTCAAGGCCATCAAAAGACTATATATATGCAGACGCTCACCTGCATTGTTACCTTTGGTTTGAGAGCAAATACAATCTCGGCTAAAGGTCACAGTCTTCTGTGTTATTCTGGGGTTTCCGGGTATTGCTAAGTTTTGTGCTACGTTCCGTGATTTGTATTGTCGTGCGCTAGACATTTTCTGATTATCGTTGGCCACCAGGGTCATAACAGCCCACATGTTCGTTCAACCAAAATTCCCCTTTAAACGATTGCAGGGCATTGCTAAATTTTAGTTAGCGTTCTCTGTGTGACTGGTCCCTCTGATTTTAAATAAACTCTTTTTGTTAGGTTACGCTTGTGATGCAATAAACAAAAAATCCTGTTCTCACGAGTGAACATTTGATTAGCCAGTAACCGTGATTTTTCCTTCTTGGACGTAATTCATATATTGTCAACTTGTGTTGTCATGAAATCACCATCGTATCCTTAATGCCCCTTTCTGATACCCCGCAGAGTTTGTATCGTGAGTGCGTTGATAAACAAACTGAGTTCGAACTGTGCATGAAAAGGGCTACGAATGTGCGGGCTCTGGCACCGAACTGTCAGCTGCCGGAAAAAGTTCAACAGCTTACGGATCGCTATCACGGGGCTATCGATCTGGTGGCGGTAAGTTGCACTCGTGACGGCATAGATACATAGTTTTGAGCTTCCAGTTATGACTATTGATATTTAGAAGAGACCCAATGACGAAAAATCGGGATTTCGGCAGGACTCGAACCAGCGACAGAAACAACATGCCCAATCGTGGCACATGCTCTACCAACTGAGCTACGAAGGCCAGTTAGAAGCCCAGAAATTTCACATTTGGATTTAGTTACTGATATTTAATTCAGTACAACAAATTTTAAAACCGAAATCATCAAATCTGCCGAATCACTAATTCGTAGTACAATTTCTGTGCTCAGCGATGGCGTTGGTAGATTCCAGCATGATCTATTTGTGAAATCCTGCCGGAACAGTTGATCCTTTAGAAGATTTGGTGGATTCCGTGTGAGACAGTAGGAGGAGTGGGTCACAGAGTCCAAGTGAGAAATTTCCAAACTCACGACGTGGCTTCGTAGTTCAACTGGTAGAGCGCTGTCGTGTTCGGGTGTGTTGTTTATATGATTCGGATCTCGCCAGAGCTCTGATTCTTCAAAACTAGGTCACATTTAACTTAACAGATCAGTCAAACTACTCATTAATAATACACATATTTAATGTGGCTGGTTAGTCATTTCGATGAAATGAATAAATAAATATGAACAGTAATTTTGAAACTAATGGGTATGCATCTCTAAAAACCAGCATATATTTTCATAGACATTGAATTTTCGGTCACCTCACTTAGGTAGAACAGTAAGAAAATGCGAATCATATGGTGTTCTCCAGTGCAGCACTTTGTAAATCTTAATCACAATTCACCGTTTGCATAAATTTGAAAACATTTTACAGCCGTGAATAAATAGCGTCCGAGACATTAATTGGAAGTAGCCACCGATTGACCATACGCGCGTTTTCTGTGACAAACGTATTTTCTAAATGGTTTACTTTTAGTATCGAACATCCTCGTCCTAGAAAAACGCCGTACGACAATCACGTTGTTTCACGACTGTATTGCCATCTAACGATATGTATGCGTTCCTGTGATGGATAGCATGTTATGATTGTCTTGACCTGTTTATTCTCGTGATTTTGATATCTTATACGTATAATTCAATTGTATTGTTTATTTACAATTGTTCTCAGTAGAGTAAGAGACTTCCTCGTTATGGTCCAATGAAACGTGACTAATCAGATTGCACTTGCTATTGCATACCTTCTTATAGTGATGTTGGTATCGTGTATTTTTAAAGAACATCCTGATTGTTATTACATGTGCTCATATTAATATGAACTTCTCAGTATTTATTCAGCTTATCAGACTCGGTTTTAACTTGTAGGTCATTAAATATTATCGCTTGTTTTTATTCTGTCCATTTACGGTTTCTCACATCGTTTTATTTAGTCCACACTATCTCAGTTACGTCAGGCGGCGGAGATGCATGACCAGTATAACAAATCCGTAATAAAGATGAGTGAGTGGTTGACCTCGAACACCGATCGCTTACCACAATGTATTTGCACACCTGATCTTGTGGCAGATCGACTGGAAATGGAACGCAGACTTGTTGCTGGTCGAGTAAGTGTTTTCAAGTTGTGCTTGTGAATAAATAAAAGACTAGTTGTATTGAATCACCTCCTCGTTGTTCCAACTGAACAGCCTTACCGTAAATTCTGAGGGACCACAAGCTCAGCAACTCTGAATAAATCCATCTGGTTCACTCAGTTATGACTGTCACGGTACATACAAATGTCAATCTCTCTGTGCGGCATCTTTCAACAGGTATCTGAGACAAGTTAGATATACCCAAACATATGTATGTCTGTTGGCACATGTTAGTGCACCTCGACTCATTGACACTGTAACACTAGACGTAGAGATTCAACAGCCTGCTATTCTCGATTGTCGCGATTGTGAACGCTTAATTCCCGAAATAGTGATTGATGCTAGCCGACATAGAAATCACACACTTCATGGCGAACACAGCCGTAATACACTCAGTGGTCTGTAAAGTATAAGATACAGGTGTTCTTAGAAACAGTCGAAATCATTTACTGAGGATTTGGCGTTTCCACGCTTTATCCAATTTGAACTCCGGTCATGATTCCAAAGATTTAATGGGCATCTGAATGTCCCGATATGCGTAAACAAAGTCCACCAAGTGAATTACGGCTCGATAGTAAACGCGGACTCTGAAGTGACGGAATATTCGGAACAGTTTTCTCTTTTGGTTCTACGTGTAGTGACTTAAACTTACCCACACAGAAGCTTTGTGCTCAGCGGTGAATTCACCGTGTTAGTTCGCTGATTTCATGCACACATACAATGACACTTTTGAAATTGCATGCACCACACTCATTAATTTGTAGTTGACGGATTTACTCCCAGTATCTAGTTCTCTTGACAGCCAGAAAATGTACGTGCAGGTGGCTGATCAGAATAGTCACCCACTCCACTAGCCAATCCCTCTATCACTGGAGGTCAGGATCCCGCATTATCATTGTACTTTCGAAACTGAAGAGATGCTCACGAAGTGAACTGTGATCGTCAGAACAAGCGACCAGTGTGTTGAAATGCATTTATACATTTCTGTGCAATCCTGACTGTGAGGTGGTCTCTGACAGATCGCATATTTGTAGAAGTTTGTCGCATTATTTAATAAGGGAAAATTAGCTTGCCTGGCTTGCATGACCTACTGCCCAGGCATTTTGTGCTTATGACACTAGATGTCTCCAGTGGCATATTTCAAACCGTTTGAGTTGACATAGGAGCCACACTCACATTACAAGTATTCATATTGTGAACAGTTCGGTTTCCCTCGACCACCTGAGATCCACTTCGATACACTGTCTCCATAAGATGCTGATCAATCCTTATTCTGAGACTTTCTTTAGCCCAATTTTTCATCCCTTGACGATGAACATGAGATGACATCTTCACCTTATGCGTCGACTCCAAACTCTATCTCCGTCCTCTACATTCCTTCAGTACTTTCCACTGACTTGTCCAAAACGTTCCATTCGATCACAAGGACGCTTATTCGCTCAATCTGACGAAGAGCTTGCAGCTCCATGTTTTCAACAAGCCGGATTGTTGAGATCTGTCAAAGCGCATCGACCACTCTCAGCTGTTCTCTTCTTTGAGTTCACTGTGGTATTTATCAGTCATTCATCTTCAATTCGTTTATTCAGTACTATGATTAGATAGTGTTTGCCCTGATAATACATAAGCTTTGCTACCAGTTCCATGGAAAAGAGTTCAGATACGACTACGCATCATTTTACCAGCAGAAAATTTAATCGCTCTAAACGAGAATCGTGTAGCCACCTTCTAGAGCTGATCGAGTTCAAAACCAACACGAGAAGAGTCATTATATGAACATACACAAAAACATAATTAGTGATGTTTTCGGTTTTGCTGTTATTTTCTATCGGTTACTTTCAATTTACGACTAATGAATTGCAATCCAATGGATATTTAAAAATAAGACGGATCTGTTGATTGTAGATATTTGGCTGACACCAAAACTGTATTGCGAACCGATTGAATCTATGATGAGTTGACTAGGATAATTGTTGTGACAAGATGCGTCCTGTCTATGCCGGTTATTAAGTGTACAGTTCGATTGACTGAAATATGGTTAGTCAGTTGGTAAATGAGACATTCTGTTTGACTGATAACTGGTAGTTAAGTCATTGTTAAGTAATTCCTTGGTTAAGCCACAACGAGTTAAAAACCAAAAGAGTTATCGGATTCGCAACGTTTCGACCCTCTCGGAGAGCCTTTATCAAGCGATTTAAATCAGAAAATTTACAATGTACAAGCTTCAGATTAGGCAGTCAACAACTGGCACATGTTTGTATGTTTCACCTGCGGTGTGTAGACAGGCTACCAGTAATAATGAACATTAGCACAACGCACAATTTGTTTTCCCATATCCGTTCCGTTTATGGTTCGGAAGTACTAACTTTGGTAGTTAAGTCACTTGCAAAATCGACGACATAATCTCCAATTTCATTCGCATAATACACCCAACTGATCGACTCAACCTTATACAAAAACCAATTTCAGTAGTTTTTGTTTCCAAAAATTTCACTGACATTTTGTACTATCCGGGAAAATTTCTCTAAATTCTCTATCGGTTTAGAGTTTGATTATTCTTTGTAAAGTGCCTGCATGCTGATATGTTCGTTTCCGTGTTTTATATGCATTTATTTTAGAATCTTGCTGATGTGATCACGCAACAAGCAACTGTGTATCTCGATCCAGTAGTTCGGTTAGCTGATCAAGTTGTCCAAACTTCGGATCCAAGTTTACATCCGGTCGTATTTGGGCAAGTCGACTCATTTCGACAAACTATTCATGAGACCACCCAACAACTGATCCAAGCACAGGAACAGTTAGAAACCAGATTGGATCGATGGAACAAGTGGTTCCATGTCCAGACAGAAATTTCTCAGTTTCTCGAGGCATTCACTCGTCAACTGGTTCACATTGCAACAGAGAATGCTAGCCGTCAGGAACTAGAGGATCGAATGTCAATTAGTTGTACACGTCTTATCAGCATGAAACAAAGTCACCTGGAGGATTGGAAGGTGAGCATACAATTCAGTGGATATACATTATGGCATGTATGATTTAATAATACCAGGGAATGAAATGTTGAGTTTGAAACTGTCCAGAAAAATGTTGGATTATCGACGGCTTTGGTTGACCATATTTCTCTTGTTGAGAATGGCCGTGAACAACCGCGTATGTTTGGTTTCTAGCATTAGAGTTTATTATGAGCCAAGTGAGACTTGGTAACAGATCGACCATCTCGTTATAGGGCTTGTCCACAAATTTACGTTGCTGCTACAAGGAGTGGGCGTTCCCGTAAATAAGGTTGGACAAACGCGATCGATCTTCGGTCCTTTTGTGGCTAAACGGTTATTGCATAGTTCAGACCACAAGGACACACATCTCTCATTATTTTGCTGGGGTGAGGTTACGGAAGGCAATGATGTGAATACATTGCTCTCCAGAACACATCCCATGTTCAGCCCTTGGTTTTCGGACCTCCATTTTGATAAGGCCGTTGTGTCTACTTATGGACATTTTCGTACGTTGGATCTTGTCTCCGTGACTCAAAATCAGACACGAGAATGAAACTACTCCGTCACATGAAACACAATTACTCAGTGTCATTATTACGTTGTCATGGTTACGGTTCGCTGAATGAGTAGTCGTTTCAGTAGTTGACTTTTGGCTCACATTGCACCGAATAAAAAAACAGAATTAGCAGGCCTAATCTGGAGCCATAATCTTGCCAAGAACCCCTCTGTGATTCGCACATATCATCATCATATACAACAGTACATCAGTGTTACACACCGATGCTTAACTGCCACACAACCACGAAAAAAGCCATCTGCATAGGAAGAAAGAAGGAAAAAAGAGAATGGGAAGGGACCTAACTACTAAAAATAGCAAAGTCTATATCCAAACATTTAACATCAAGGTGCCTACACCTTGCAAACAAACAACCAAGCTGTACGTGAAAGCAAGGCGTCATCAGCAAGACAGCTTCTTTACGACAGCAGAACGAGAAGGCCAGCTAAATTGACTCTCAAAGTGTTACGCCCCTCGCTGTAACCTTCTGGACTTATTACAAATCAATGTGCCATCTGCCTCGCTGATATGTTCACTGACAGACGGCCGCCTGGGACCGCCAGCGCGGGCAAGGTTGAAGAGTTTGCCGGTGTTCCCCGAAGCAAAGCGATCTCCGTTTCTTCAACTTTCTCCATTAGCCAAGCTCCACGATCAGCGTTTAGACTTCGCTTCAGTTTCCTACAGATATCTGTCCTAGACTTGCTACGTGAACTGCCAGGAGGAACCTTCTGTCTGGCATCTAACAACTCTAGGGATTTCTCTGAAATCCAATGTTTGTTTGCCCACGTACCTCCGTGCCGCATGCTACAGTACCTGGTTTCCGAATGGCCTGTGAGATTTGAGTCCAGCAGCTAATAGGATCTTCGGAGCGAAAACTACTACGGCAGCTTTCTAAGCTGATTTGGTACTTACAGTTTAGTGACGGTATAGCCAGTTTCTCAACAGCCATTCGTTGCTGTCGGTGGGGTCGTTGCCTAGCAAAAGTAAGAACAAAACGACAACGTACTAACGAATGATCGTAACCCAAGTGTGCGCTCCAATAAGATCGACAGTCTGGAATCGAACCACGCCACCTATGGCTAACAGCGATGTGATCTTGATTCGGAGGAGGTGGACACATATATGACAATGACGCGCAGGATGCCTGGAACTTGTGCTGGCTAGAAATAGCTTGTGGTCAGCGCACAGTCCGCCATTATCTGAACGATGTTATACTATCCCAAACCTGTCACCTAAACGAGACTTGGTCTCACCAAGGTGGCCGACCTAGGCGTTCATATCTCCGATCAGAACGACTATATCAGAAACTTGTGCCGACCGAAGGAGGGAGGCCAGGTCTGAATAAAATGCGTCGTTGACGCCAGTGTCACTAGTCATTTGGAAGAAGCAGACGGCACAAAGTCTACTGTTAACAGGAATCTAATCTACCAATGAGGCTGCGGTCGTCGTGCTAAGGACTATACCTACTCCATCCTGACCTGTAACAGCGGCTGTGGAGTCACCCGAAGTGTATAACCAGTATCGGGTAGACAATGCGGGTGTTGTTAGTTCCATACGTTGACTACTGTCCTGGATTCTAGTTTCCGAGATACAGCAGACATCGACATGCAACGAGTCTAACGTTCGTGCAAGAGCGGCCCGTTGACTCTATCTGTTTTAGAGTGCGAACGTTGAAGGCACCTGTATTAATTCACATTCTAAGACTGAGCAAGGGATGAAGGAGGCCTGAAGCTGAATGGCAAGAGACGGAACTTACCGGCTCAGAGTTACTACGGTTAGCTACATCTGTTGTGGGACCTGTAGAGTAGTTATCAGAAAGGGAGATTGGTCGGGGCATGAGAGCTAAATTTGATAGGACAGTGGGAGAGTGATCAGCAATAGCATGTTTTCGCCTATTCACCCTGCTGTATGCAGCATATAGGGCGACCCGGTTGACACTGCGAGACGGCCGATGCAGTATGGAATTACTGGTGTTGTGATTATTCGTGGTTGTGTGTGGGCTGACATACTGCCAGGACTTCAAGACCTAGACAAGAAAACAATTAGGGTTCTCAGTCAAAGTACTTAGTTCAAAAGCCTGTAACGTAAGTCACCGGATGGGTGGCAGTGTATCGAAACTAGTGCTTTTTCGGAAAACGATGTCAACCACTTTTCAACCTCCAACCCTGGGAGCCGGAAGGATGTGGTTTGTCAGGACTCTACCTATTGGTCTGCCTGGTATGAGTGACTCTGTCGGTGTGATGTCCACACTGTCCAGTTTAGCTCATTAGGCCATCGAGATGCGCAAGCCGTCACACCGCGTCAATGCCCAGTCTCGTTGTGACGGTCCTGCACACGGGCTAACGGGGTCATGATGATGGTGGGCAGTTTCAAACTAACCTACTAGTTCAATGAGACGGCAAGAAGACATACATTGCGAGATGCAAGCATTTCGTTTATTCTTACCAGTCGATTACATAAAACATTCAGTTATATAGGTTAAGGGCTTTGCGACAAAACAATGAAATGAACGAACATCACATGGGAGCAATCAGGGTTTACTGCCACGGTAAGCAAACTGATTACGTCAGCACCTTTTGCCAACATAGGGCCGGTGCGTGACGCTTGATCAACAATGCCTCGGTTGCGGTTGCGCAATCGGACTATGAACGAAGTGACAGGGTCAACCACATGACCTGTTGCGATCGAAAACGCCGGGTTTCTGTTCGAGTGTTGGCATACTGACCCACGTTGACTCATTGTTCGCACTAGCCACTTGGGGATGTGCTGCGCCTTCCTTTGTCGTAAGTTTCGGTCCGTTTTGCCAACGTATGAGTTACCGCAACTGCTAGTGAACTAGTAGATAACATGAGAGGCAGAGTTTTCCGAGAAAGAACGATCGGGGCAGTGGAGACTCATCCTCACCCATCGTTGCTTTATAAGCAGTATGTCGATGACATTCTAATATTCACACATTTTGATCATTTTACCACACTTTTACGTCGGTTTAATTCCACTCATCGAAATCTCCGTGTCACTCATGAACAAGAACTAGATAACTCACTACCATTCTTAGACGTCCTTATTTCTAAGCGTTTTGACGCTACATTTAGTAGGTCTGTTTATCGAAAAGCCACATGGAGTGAGCAGTACCTACAATTATCTTTTTCGCCCGTGGCTTACAAACGTAGGTTAGTCCAAATCATTTTTTACCGAGCAAGGAAAATATGCACAGGCGACCACTTGAAGTCTGAAAAAGAGCTCTTGAAGAGTGTTCTGTTTGCGAATGGGTATCCAGCCAAATTTATTGAAATTCATTGCAAGGAACGAGTGGCTACCCCCCAACCACAATCTGTGCCGAAGAAGCAGGTTTTCATCACCCTTTCTTACACAGGTGACCACAATATTACCGATGTAAGTCGAAGGTTGAAATCAGCCATTGATCGCACATATGCCGCAGCGGAATTGCGCTTGTTGCTTTCCACCCGCAGAAGGCCAAAGTGTTAATCAGCTTGCTGAGCGTATGTTTGGAACCGAGGAGGTTCAGTTTTGCTGTCATCATAGGGCACTCGTTTTCCTTGGTCTTGGTTCTTCTAGGTCGACTACACCCCTGAGGACTTCCGAAACTGCCATGCTTCTCTGAATACGTTATCCGTTAACGCATCCTTCTCTGGTTAATATCTGATACTCTTTTTTATTCAATTTCGTCACTTTCCTATGTATTACTTGTCGAAAGCTTACCAACGCTGAGTGCGCTGTAACATCATCGCCACTGGACTAGATTCCGAGTGCGTCGAAATCCCGCTGTGTTCTGACTTTGCCGAACATGGTTTGGGTAGGTATCTCACGGTACTACTGTAAATGTTTGTCATTTTCTGTATGTAATGTGCTGAACTTGCTCGTCTAATTGAATGTTGGTGGCAGTCTCGGTGATCGGAGTCTTGACACTTCTTATACATGTTTCTTAATTAATCCATGTATTCTAAGAAGACTGACCCTTTTATTTTGATTGTCTACCCAGTCTGTCGTTATCTCGCATATAGTAATGGGAAATGTGACACTTGGTATCAGACTACTCCGAGCAACACAGCCATAATCTAGTAATGTACTGTGAACATAGGATGGTCTAGCTTTGTGGATACAACACTGTTGTTGATATGGCTGCCTGGAATGAACATCGTGAATGAGGTCATTAATGAATGCCTGTCATGTTCTGCTGAAAGAGTCCATATTTTGATGAGCAGTCTATTTCAATGAATTTCAAGTGGCGAAAACTTTCTTAACGAAGCGAGCGCATCCGTTCTACAGTTGATAACCATGACTCATTCTCAGGACGTAAAAGAAAAGGGTGAAGTTCCAAACGACGGAGTAACAATGTGTTCAAGAATCAGATCGGAGGTGTAATTATTTCAACACTGAGTGGAATATCTCGACGCGATAGTGAGATATGTCCAAAGCCCACAGCGGGTGAATTGTGGACAATACGGGCGACCGGACGAGCCAGCACTCAACGAAGTCGGAGTAACGTGCGAGCTGGACAATAAAGATCGTTCTTTATTGAACGAAATTTTGCTACTATAGTACGAACATTAACTGCTCGACTATATGACTGTACTGTTGATACGTCAAACAGGGTAGTTTGGTACGCTTCGGTAATCACTTGCGTTTTTGAAAATAACTTTTAACGCACGGTCGCACCTTAAGAACATTCGCGATGACCGATCGGCCATGGTGCAGTGTAGTGTTGATAGCGTTTGTCCGAAACCCAGGCTCTTGTGTGACGCCCACGTTCACTAAGATTATACGAACGTAAGTTCATGTTAGGCACAGAACTCACAGTTTCTAAGAGACTCAGACAAGTCTTGAAACGCACTGCACACTCGAGATCTCTTTGTTTCATTACACACTGGTGCTGCCGAAAAGCTCATGGCACATCTGATTTGCAGGCTTGTATGACAACTGTATCATGGACTTTGGTTCATCCTAATGCTATGCTGTTGCGGACGAACTATTTCTTGATAGTCTTATGGCGACCTTACGCAGTATCATACGCAACAACCACTGATGTGTGAACAAGTCACCTGCTGAATTATTCGGGGTGCACCAATCGATACCTGCAATTTTTTCAATTGCCAGCATTTCACAGTCACGTTGATTCCAGTTTATACAAACAGCCAACTGTGAAAGTTTGTCGAAGAGAGAGATGTGTAGTACCTCGTCACTATTGTCCCATCAAGTCGACATTTTTGAGGAGTGGCTCACGTCTGTGATGCATTGGACCATTTGCTGTTTGTACTATTCGCCTACCTTTGTCAAGCATTGTCAGCTCACCAGTACTGCTCTTTGCCGATGACACAGATTGTGGTGTGGTGTTATGCAGGATCAGTGTGGCTGGGTATGCACTGTAAAGCGGATCAAATCCGTTTACTCAATACTCAATAGGTGGCCAATCACCCTTTAAGCGCCTTCCCGTGCGAATTCATACACATCAGCCATCAAACTACCCCTATCGTTGTGCGGATGATCACAAGTGGAGAGTTCTTAAGACAGAGTAAAATCAGTAACTGGTGTCATTTGGCTTGGTTCTGTTAGGGCGCCCATCCTGTTATCGTCTCAAGCCGCCTCCGTCGTGAGAAAGAAAAAAAAACGATTAACTCAGTCCTACTTAGCGGAACTGTTCAAAGCGGTCGAGACTTTTTATACCGCTAGGCACCTCTGCGACCCTAACCTTTTTTCGCCTCGGTAACTATTCCCTTTGATGTCTTGGGAATGTTTGATCATTACGCGCCCTATAAATACCTTGTACTTGTCGCTTCTGTCACACACGTTTTGGGGCGGAACAAAGCGGTTTCCTTTGTACGCGACTTTTGGGCTTGTCTTGGGGACGAATACGGGGACAGTCGCGGTACTATTCGGGACCGAGATTTTCGTGTTATTTGTTACCGGGACAAGAATCCGATTTTATGGAGCGCATCACTATACCGAGATCAAACCGGCGTATCGTTTAGGAGGGTTTACAAGTTCTGTCTGTAACTTATGCACCCGTGATAAAATAAGCCCGCATGACATTGAACCTTTTATAAAAGAATCCAAGGGTGTTTTAACTCTGAAATATCCCGAAACATGTGCAACTTGGCTCAAAAGCTCAGGTAGAAATGAGCATACAGGCTCGCCAGTATCAAATTCATATTGTGAATCCTTAAAGCCGGGCTACTGGTAAAGTGTTGTGTTGTAAACCCTCGAAAGGATACGCTGGTTAGTCCTCGACATAGTGGTGCGCTTGACAAAAATCGGATTCTCCTCCTGGTACTAGTTAACACGGACAATATCCGTCCCGAAAATGCCGCGATTGCCCCGTAATTGCTCTCAAGACGAACCAAAAGAGGCGTGCCAAAAACAGCTTTGTTCCGCTCCAAAAACGTGTACGACAATGAGAAAATTATAAGGTATTCATATGGGGCATGTTGACCTGAAGACATTCTCGAATGAGAAAATGGAAGGACAGTTACCGAAAATAATAGTTGAAGTCACTAATTCACCAATGAACATTGCGGAATAAAGATTGGACACGAAAAAATAACCAAGGTTACCTGTCGACCGTTCTGAACAGGTCTGCTCATTCTGATTGGGTAAAATCGTTTTTTCGAGAAAGGAGGCGGTTTTGGACGAAAAAAATGGACCCCCTAACCTACTGGTGATCATGGTATACTTTACTCCTAACGGGTGATATCATTAAACGATTTCTCAATCACCTACAGACACCTGAAGGAGAATTTAACTCTAACATTCAAAGGTATGCATGCTCCCGGTCATTCAGTTGTAGACACTGCCCAACTAATCAGGAAAGGATCCTTTCCTTCAACATGAGTTTCAGATAGACAGGCTACTACATAGACGTAATTTTTGGAGTCAAAGTCGGCTCACTCTGGAATTCATTGTCCAACCCCTGTGGTCACGGCTGACCTGGCTGACCCAGGATTATTCGGAGTCACGATTCCCTCTCGCACCGGTCACCAGATGTGTACGGTTGTCTATATGTATGCCTGTTTTTGTTGTAATCTGTCTGTCTTTCTGGTTGCTGATTTTTGCTTCTTTATAACTGATCTTTGTGCATCTGTCAGCAGAGTTTATTCTCCCTTTAATACAAAACAAGAACGCATCAATTTTTGTTCTAACAATCTTGTCTACACATATGAACCCATGAACACATTAGCCTAGCCAGTGATCCATAATACTAGAAGCTTGTCTACTTGTGTACTAGTCAAGGTAGTATAGTTCCTGACATCTTAGGTCTGTTGGCAAGTCGTTTCTGAATCTGTGCACTTCGTATACCTGAGGATACTTCCGGAATGGGCTCACCTTTCTAATACTGTTGTCATTGATGTGTCACTAAAACTTACTGGCTAATGTCCTCAAATTCTTTGTCACATTATATGTTCGTTGCATCTTTCGTCTGTATATGTAGGACACCGTGTATCTTTCAAGCTTTGTTCTCGAATGGTTTAGAAAATTCTTCATCTTTCTTCCGCATGTTATTTTTAGCGTTTAGAGGAAGAAATCAAAAGCCATCGTCCTCTGCTTGAACAGCTTAAACGTGTCACAAATGACCTGATTTCTTTGCTACCGTCAGCAACCGAGCAGGTGAAACAGGCAGAAAAGCTGGAGACACGATTTGAAAAAATTCAACAAGAAATAACAGTAAGTATTTTCATATTTCGTTTGATTCATTTTTAGGCTAGTTAACCGTTTGATTCAATTTCGATCCAATACTGGTTTATAATGCTCAAAGCTCGATTAGGACAAGGGTGACAAAAAATTCAAACTGATTCCAGGATGCAGCACCTTGATAATTTGGTTCATTTGTACAACTTGTCAGGTCATGTGCCCATCATTGTATAACAATGCGGACAAAACAGCTGTTACTGACAGACTGATAAAGCTCAATTCTATGTCATTCACAGATTTCCGTATAGTTGGGTAGTGGATTGATCAATTTCTGAGTTGTGATTGTTTACACAACCTGTTGCAAAAGGCCTATACCCATTCTTTTCTATGCATGTGTTTACCCGAGACAGACCATATGTGTGCCCTACTGGCTCATTCAATATCATGCTCCACACTACAGTGAGATGAAGGTTGCATATCTAAAAAGCGTCTTCAATCGAGTATACCAATTACGTTTTTGTGTTTTCATATACATTTGCAATTCCTTTCTTGACGAGACCTAACAAGAACAAAACTCATGTACAGTGATTCTTTTCGAAAATGACTGTCTGAAAGCAACAATCAACTTTGAATGATATTCAGCTTACATCAACTAAATCCCCTACTATTTAGCAGTAATTTTTATAAGGAGTTAGTATTGACTTTCCACATACACTGCTAACTCTGTTGTGATAAAGTTGAATCAGTAACGGGTGCTTATTTACCTCTAAATTGTCATGATTCCAGCTAAATCTATGATCCTCGTTACAAGTATGGACACATATTGTCCTAGTGACTGTTTTTTCGTGTATGTGTTTGTCATTTATCCCTCAATCAAGCACTCGCGAATTTATTAGTTATTTGATTACTGATCTACAGAGGGTGGCTGATTATTGATAGGAAAAGGGACGCATGCGGAATTGTGGGAAAAATTGATTTTTTTTCACTGATTGACGGAGTATCAAGCTCATCACTTACATCATCAATTGAACTATGGCTAAGTTAAGTAAAGCAACCTTTTCCCGTAACAAATTTGATGTGTATGAATGTGTGTGAGTGTGCGTGTGTTGGTGTGGTTGTTGATTTTGTTGTTTAGCTTCACAATGCCCATTGAACTTTGCTATTTAAACTCCTGACTGCTGTATGTACCAGATGAGATGCAGCAAAATGTGCTCGAGAGATACATTGTGCAAAAAACTGTTTCTGATTTCTCTATGTTTAAGTTATTGGCATTCAGATATCGAATCATATTCTGATTACTGGTGTCATACTGCAACATGAATCAAATGAGTTTAGTGTAGTTAACCGTTGCGAGATTGATACTGAAATTTCATGCGAGCTTATTACCCGCTATCTTGTCCATCGATGGATGAGACATGGAAGTTGTGAAATGTTCCTTTCGGATCGATTCGATACTGAAGACTCTACAGAGAGTGGCAGATTTGTATTGATCATTGTTTAACTAGAGCGTGACGTTTTCAGTACAGGAGTTCTTATTTTCTTTGCAGGTTCGTCTAACAAATTCACATGCAATTTGGAAGAAGTTGGCTGATTTTGGTGCCCAGATCAATGAAGTTGAAAGCTGGATTCTTTCAATTTCGTTAAAATTAATGGCTGTTCGTAATGCGGAACCAGACGGTCCATACGATGTGATCCGTTTGGGTCGTATCCACACAGAACTCAAACGTCAACTTGATTCGTTTCGTTCCATCAGTATGGTGCAACTAAAGCAGATGGCCAACACATGCCAGAGGGAATTGAATGACAATCGACAAACGGAAAAAACTATCGAACATTTGTTGCAATCTGTCAAAGCTTCAGCTCATTCTGATGGGGATCAGGCTATGTCTTTGGTCCAAGTGCAAGCTAATGCGAACAGCAGTACGGATGGGCAGAGTCAGTCGGACAGCGGTAGAATGAATGTGTTTCAAACAGAACTGATTCAACTGGAAGCTAGCTGTGACAGCTTGATGGATATATGTAGACAAATCAAAGTAAGTGACAGTCAAATGTTTTTCATTTCTTGTTTTCCAATTAACACTTCGTCATCAGCTTCTTTCTTATGAGTTCGGATTTTCCAATCGGAGAGGGATGAATGTATTTGAGTTGTGAGATCGATCATGTTCTTTTAGCCAATAAAATATTTTCACTTACTAACTACACTCAACGTTCAACCGTGTGTAGCGTGTGAACTTCAGTGTTGTTTCAAAAACCATTTTGAAACATCATAAAAATGTTTGTATATGACATCACCAACTTTTATATTGTTTTAATTTTAATTGTTTATGCCTCATTTTTATAAAAATAATTAGCCAAAAAGATACTGACTTTCCGTTTGTATGATCATACGTTACTTCTAAATTGGTGTCAAAATAATGAACGCAATACTGTATAACTCAGATGTTTTAAATTTTATGATTTACACAACGCTTTATCTCTCAAGTCTACGTGCAGATTGATGTTAAACTTTTTTCTATTGAACAAACCAATAAATCGAGTAAAAACCTACAAAAAATTTTGAGTTACACGTTTTCCACATATGTTACGTGAGACTTTGTTTGATCGTCACGTGGTCTTAATCTATCATACTATTCAACGATAAAATCTATATCTCTTTGATTTTTTACTAATGCAGACAGGTAGAGAAGCAACACAGCAATTGACAGTCCGCTTCTGTTTGGATGGATTATTTATTTCGAGTATGAAACGGTCATTGGTGATTATATTTTGCCGACTGTCCTTCATACTGTTTTTCAACGGAGCTGGTAAACTAACGAATGGAAAACAGTCATTCATAAAGCACCACGTAACACTTAAGTGTAGTTGACAATTTTCCTCTGCTATGAAATACCAAGTGACCGAACAGAATTGCCTCCAGAAAATAAATAGTAAAACGTTCTGATGAATAGTGAGGGATTTTGATTTTCATACAGATTGAACATCATTCACAACTGGCTTGCAGCCGTCGCATTCTCGTAGACTTTCCAGTCGGCACCAGTCTTAAACAAGCACTAGACTCGAGTTTCGTTCTCAGTAGAGCTCGTCAGTAGTGCATATCCTTCCCGCGGCCAGGACTAGAACTTCGGTCATGCTTTCATGAGGCAACCGTTTTGACTACTGTGACATCGACCTCACATTGGGCACAACCGAATTATCATATTGTAGCACAAAGGCGTCCAATAAAGCACAATCTTTACTGTCCAACGCGCTAGTTGCGATGCTACACGCGGGCTCGCGTTTGAGTCAGAACTCCAGTCCATACCATCATCAACCCAGGTTTCCGACCACACGTCGTGTGCACTTCTGCTCAGTTAATGTGTGTGATCGATATCTTCCATTAGGGGGTTCCGCCTGTCATTACTCGTTCGTTGGTCCGATCTCGTTGGGCGATGACTCATCTTGTCACCCGCGTTGTCTGCAATCTATCAACCATGGGCTTTGACCGTATTCTACGACCGTGTCGAGATATTCCTCCGAGTGTTGGAATAATCGCGCCCCCGATCTGGTCGTCCATCCCCATTTTACCTGTCATGTCACGCCCGTTGGCTCGATCGAGTTGAGCTATGACTCATCGGATCGCCCATGCTGTCCCCGATCTGCTCGCTGTGGGATTTTGTGCGTACCTCCCCCGCGTTGAGGTATTCCGCCGAGTGTTGGAATACTCGCACCGCCCGCCTGATAATCCATCACAATATGCGAAAGCTCAACCTCATGAAAGTGGGGCCGGAGTTCTTGTCTTGTCTGGGCCGTGGCAAGGATGTGCACTACTGACGAGCTGCTCTATCAAGGGCGAAACTGGAGTCTAGTGCTTCTTTTCGAAAGGGGCCGACTGGGAAGCTTATGGGAATGTGACACCTGCGATGAACTGTGGGTGATGTTCAGTCTATACGATAAAACGACCTGTTGGTCATTCGGTAGACTCTTTGTCGTCAAATTTGGTATAAAATATCTAGAAAAAGAATTGCGGTAAAATGTGGCCAAAACACATTAAAAACCTTCATATGTTACACACTATTCTGGTATTTCAATCAAGTGCACAGTCATACCAAAGAGGCATTACGATTGAGTTCCATTCTAGTAATTATTTTGTGTGATATATTGTAGAGATATTGGAAAATATACAGTTTTCTCAACATTATAGATGAAGACCGTGGGAAATTCTGTGTATTGGTGATAATCAGAACCATGCAAAATCGATTCTGGGTACATTCCTTCTATGGTTGATGACGGAATATACTCAATCGAACATTATATTGCATGAGTACCGTGGCAGGTAATGAGAACCTGTCCGAGTTTGCTTTCGATAGTTTGTACACTACTCTCCCACCTGTTTAGGTCACTGGATTATCTCATGTACTGCCTTTGGAGTGCATCTTCATGTTCGTTGAGTCATATGGAATTTACAAGTATAACTCAACCAATTTCTTCCATAAACTTCACCAAATTCTTCCCTTACTGACCGTTCTAGTCAACGCAATAATTGCGGCAAGCTAGCTCCGCTACTCAAGCTGACAGTCTTAGATGAACATGAGATTTATCGGACAACTGTCCGATTTGGACTATTCATACGCGGCACTTTATTGCACGAAAGCTTGGAATGCCAGACGTTTTTGCCTGACTTCTACGTCTGTCGTTCTTATCCTGTGGCACTTCTGAAGAAACAACAATCTAATCAATTCTCCCAGATTTCAATCACCCTGGTCTCCCCATCATGTATGCTGATAACACGATTAACAAACAGAATAAAAGTATCATTTAGTAATACCAACGCGTGTTTGAATCCCGTCCAATGGGCATTAATTCTAGTCCCGATCATCGCAATCGTCACGAGCGCAAATAGTCATGAATAGGACTTTTCCCATCCTTTCACTCAGACGCTTTACAAGTCATGTCACTTGAGCTGCGTGTAATCCTGAAACTGTTTAGAAATCTGTTAGCAGTTCATATTTGAGACAAGTTTTTCTCAAACACAGGCTATATTCCAAATTGGTGACCCATCAAATTTACCCCGTGGCGTTAAAATATGTCACCAGAGCTACGAATGGATGTTTGTAAAATTCAGCTTACAGATTTCCACTGTTATGCGACCACCTTCTCACTCAAATCTCCAAATGCGTAATGCAACCCACGGATGGATAGGCACAGACAAGGAATAGTGGAATTTAAATAACGTTCATGCCCAACCGATAATATGTGAATTTTTTTTGATTCGTTTACTCCATAATGTGTTTCGCAACTGATGATACTTGGTTTCGGGTTCCGTTGCTTGACTGTCAGTTTGCATTTATCATTTGGGAAAGGTGTTTGGTTATTGGTCAGCGCTGAGGTCGATCCATGCTATGAACATACTTGTTGCGGCAACTGTAAATGAATTAACAAATGTCATTTGAGGCTAATCATGATCAACTAGTTGAGGAACATTTCGATTCCAGCGTATTACACTCTCTAGTAAATGATCAACAGGTCTTGTTTGAAATGAAGTTTGATGAACATCTCTTTTGACACTATGTACACCGAAGATCTTCTTGTTATGGACAAATATAAATTTATCCGAATATATACTGTAGCAACTACGAGATTAACTGCACGGAACGGATTGGTACGTCCGTCACCGAATAACTGAAAGTCTCCCCGGCAGTTTAAGTGGACTGCCCTTGTTGTGCACTTGACATTTGAATCTCACGATATTGAAACGGTACAACAATCTGTGCAGCACACACAGAAGCAACAGTTCATCCAACCTCAGTGTGACCATCATGAATATAGTACTGTGATGATTGTGTGAAACGCATCGAGTTAAGGACTGAGTAGTTGGTTCGAATAATAGTATGCGGCACAACTTTGCCTTAATTAGGATGAGACGTTTACTCAGGTCTTCTTGAATTCTATCCAACTTACTGAACCATAACTGTACGATCTGAGTCTGAGTCTGTTTTTGGGTAAGATCAAACACTGTGATAAATACAACACCAGTTAGGCTACACTCCAGTTGAGAATGGAGCATGTTAGATAAACCATTTGAAACACTTATATGAAAGTATTTTAGAACTTGCTTAGAGTACAAAGTAGCTGAATTAAAGGATTTAACTATCACAACTCCGGCCTGACCACTGCTCTCAGGAACGTCTGATTGACGAACAGAGTCGTTGGGCGCGTTTCGTTTCCGTACTTGGCCGTGTTGCAACCTATGTCAACAAGGAATTACCAGAGTGGTGGAGCCATCGACCCCAGTTACCGTCTAGATCTGGTCCATTGATAATGCGCTCCTTTCGTAAGTCGAATTGGTCATCCAGTCAATCTCGGTTGTCGGATTCAGATGACTCAGCGGTGGCTGCCCTGCAGCTATCTTTTGCTGGTTTGCACAAACCCCGTTCGAAACTATTGAACGCGCATGAAGTACGCATACAACTCAACGAATCAGATTTGGCCAATGCGCGGCTCTCGGTGAGTTCTCTCTAAGTCTTGTTCTTCTTGTTCCAATAGGGTCCATGAATAATCTTCTGCAGGCTAACATACAGATGTCCTCACGATGCACTGGTACCCAAAAGATAGCCTTGCCAGCTTAATGATAACAGAACAGCGTTTCCAATTTTTCTCACTCTCTAAATTATAAACAACTGTTTTGATCCCACAGTGTCTTCACGTCTTCTCATCTAATATTTTGGTTGCATCCCTCTGTCATAGCAAGACGGTTTAGAGTGTAATAGAGTTGGCAGATCACACCCAATGTGTGAAAACTAATCACCCAATCGTTGAATATGACGAGTAACCGACTAAGCCAAAGGCCAGCTTCGTGACATCGCGTTTTGTCATCTCATTCCTTCGTTCGTCCACTGTTTCATCCATTTGTAGACGGTCGTGGACTTGACCTAATGATACTGTGACTTGAGCTTCAACAGCGAAGAGGAGCCTTCTAAAGTATCTTGTTTTATTAAAACGGTTTATAAACAGTGTAAACTAAAAGACTTGACATTTGTGTACATGCGAACACATTATCAACTATAACACAATGCCACTTTGGGTAACGCTTCCATCCATTACGATTTGAACGACAACGAAGTTTTCAGTTTGCCAAGCGTCCTCTACGGACTTTACTCAATAATAGTCAAGAGTGGTTTGTATAGATTGGGTGACTGAATACTGAAATGGAATGGTTGATTACTCATTCGTTGTCAGCCATTCCAAGCACACCCGAGATCATCAGTCTTGTAATACTCTCCGACTGGAACTGTTGTCAAACCTGTCTCGTCTTGTCACACTATTCACTCGTAGAAGTTGTCAAGATGACTGACTTTACTGCTGAGAGGAATCGAGAAGGATGCGGTGCATAACTTTTTTTGTCCGATAGCCATGTACAACTGAACAGGACACGATCCAGTTAGTCAACTCTGTTCGTTTTTCAGATTTTCAGCTGACCTGTTAATACCCTCAATCTTGATTTTTGTCTTCGTGGTTTACTTTCGTAGCTGTTCATCCAAGAATTATCCCAAGAACTGAACAGCATTCGAACCACACGGCATACGAAGTCCCAACCGACTCTTCCGGCCGCATTGATGTCCATGGTCAAAGAGAAAGTTGACCCGGCCACAATACTATCAGAAATGTTGGAAAACTGTACAAAAGGTGAACTACACACAATCACGGAATCGAAGGTGACTGAATCAACCCTGACCGGGACGGAGTTAAATCGCAAAGCAGCCGAGTTGCAAAACTCGCTGAAGTTGTCGGCAATCAAGGTGAGATATACACTAAGCTCTGAAATTTTTCATATCAGCATATAATCACAGCACGTTACCCTCATTGTGTGATACGATTAATGCTTATTAGGACAGCTATTGTTGGGAGAAAATGGTTGAGGTCGTCGTATAAAGTGTGTAACTATCGAATAGAGCTTTTATCAATGCGGGCACGGTTGCTCATCCACCGGTTCCACCCGATAACCCATTGCGAAGTCCACACATGCCGCTTTAACTTAGTGTCACATCCGCTGCTTGTTCTTCCCCATCTTTTTGGGTTTGGTAGGTGTACACTGGATTTATTTGTTTAGTTTATAAAATTTTAATATGCGGAAGTAATTCAATCATTAACAAGTCCAATTCACTTGAACACTACTTTTGTCGAAATCGTCCTTTCACAACTCTCGAGCCGACACATCTGAAAGTGCTACCTATCGATGTAAAAGATCGTTGTCAGCGTATTCTGTGAGCAAGACAAGTAGTTAGGGACGGTTATCTTCAATGTTTACTACTGCGAGTGATGCTCCCCACGATTACCTGATTCTCTACCTCTTGATCAACTTAGGTTTCAGTGATCATGCTGTGAGATTTGCTCCCAGTGATAAACCGACCGGCCTGCCGTGCGCTGTTGACAGTGCCTTCGCCGCAGGCAAGTGGACTGTACTGGGCAAACTGAACAACCATGTTGGTCTATTTGAAATACACCTTACATCTTCAAAGTGTGAAGTGCTATTTTACGAGGTGTTTCTATTCCAAATTTCCTTAATGTAGGCATCACACCTTGCATTATGGGCTGTTTCCCGATCTCAGTAGAAAAGTATAATCAACATGCATTATTGATGTGACTACGGCCGTAAGTAATGTAGACACATGTGGTCAGTGTTGACTTTTGGTATTTGTAACTCTACGAATGAAAGGAGACTCGCCCAAGGCATATGCGCAGTATATGTTGATTTAGAAACCTGGTCTGTTCTGGATGATCAAGTGACCAGACTTGCAGTGTTTTTGATTGCTCTCTCCGCCATCAAGTCCATATCAACTATACTGATCGCGTGAACACAACGGCTGTTGACCAGTTTAAAGTAAACAACAATGTACAAACAAATCGGTTAGACAAGAACAATGTCCAGTCTGATATGACTGCGCAACACACTCCGTGATTTGACCATAAATATTCCGAAAGACAAGGAGACCACAGGAGAACCCATTAGTTCATCATGCACATAGTACTTCACATCGAAATAAAAGTAAACGTTCACTGTGTAAAATAACAATAATAAATATGTTTAACTTATTCTGATTTTCGCATATAATTGATGCGTATTTTATTTGACTGTAAAACCCTGGGTAACGTTATGAAAGCAGTTGTTTACAAAGTTTATTTTCACCAATGTTCAATCACTGGTGATGGTGACGATGGTCGATGGAATGTTCACATCAGGTGATGTGCATATTGCGTTCTTTATTTCATATTACTGCGGATGAATGATCACTTCACTCTACATCCGATTACCTCTTATACGTATCCCCATTTTTCAATCTGGTATTGCCTTTATATGAGTTAATATTAAAACTAAACTGCTTTTTGAAATTTGTATCAAACTCTGTGTTGGTGTGATCCCCTATCCCGATAACTGATAAAGCTTATGTGCAGCTTCGATCCACGAGCTTTTATAGTTCAAAAAACCCCTCAGTTCATTCCGTTAGTTGTTTTTGTTGAGGTCTCATTTCCAGCAGCTTGTGAATAATCTCCATGCCGTTCGATTCATTGGATAAACACTTATGTGGACATGTTCATTTTGATTCCCAAATTCAAATAGTTTCTTATGACAAATTCAGCTTTGTCATTATCGATCATGAGTGTTAAAAACCGAGCTACATATTTACCTTACTTAGCTCAGGCCACTTGTGTGCTACAGTCTATGGCTACCAATTAGCGATACCATAGACCTAGAAAGCAACAACTGAGACATGCATACTCAAGTTAGCACTTCAGTAGATTTGCCCGATTGATTCATTCAAGACAAATGTATCGGTCTTATCGATTTATGTCTGCCTTATTGGAACATTTGCACTTTTTACGTGAAGGAATTTTTGACCGTATGTGTAGATGAAGCACTATTTGTGTGAGTACTCTCTATCCGTAATAATTTAAATCATCTACCATTAAACTGAGTCAGTGAGCACCACGGAGTGTAAAACAGAATTTATCTCACCCAAGGTAGAACTGAAGAGTTTGAATAGTTACTCAATATTGATTTTGGCTTATTAAATACCCCCAACAATACAGATACCATAGCACTGTGGTTCATTTGTCACACTGGTGAACGCATTCTGTCAGCATAATCTTTTCAAGTGGTACACTTAGCTCATATGGAAAGAACAAGTTTTTTTGTCTATGTGGCTCTGTTTCATACCGAAACCCGTTCGTTCTACAGCTGAAGAATTACATTGACAATCTACACGATTTACGGACCAAATGGGAACAACAGCAGCTGTGTGAAGCCGAGTTCGATGCGTGGCTCAAGCGAAAAGACCTGGAGGTGCAGGAGGCCATCAGTCGACCCGGGCGTCAAAGACGTCATTCCAGCGGTCACGGAATGAGAGCAGCGTACGTAAAAACGTATAATCAGCTAAGCAGTGCCATGGATACGGCTCGCTTGGAAAGTCTACGTTCGGAGTTGAAAGATAATGGTCCTCTACTTGACCGGTTACTTGTGGAACATGCGCAACTGGAAGGCAGGGGTGATGTCGGGATTATTCCTGAGTTAGAATCCTATGGAAAACGTCTGAATGCCCTACTAACTCGTGTGGATAGTGCTTTGGTCTCCCGTCGAGCCGTAACCGCTCAAGCAATGGAAGCGACTGCACTCACAGATCATCTTCACAGAGATTTGCATCACGTTGTACGACAGTCAGTTGGTCTGGACGTCACAGATTGTACAACTCACTTGAAAGGACTAAAGGTGAGTTTTGCTTCTGTTTGTTTTTTGTTTCTATGGCAATCTGTCCCATATGTTAGATGTTGTTTTCAAAGTCTGTTGTACAAATTTTATCGGTCGTCATGTGCTTTCTTTTACTCGTGCTGTGTTGTCTCCAACTTCTGTTGTACATTTTCTGTTTCCTCTGTTGTTTGCTTTTTCTTGTTTGTCTTTTCTGATTCTTTGTTATTTCACTCTCTCCTTTTTTCGTCAATCTGCCAACTACTCTAACCGCACACGTGCATGATACTGTCCATTACGGAAACGATTCAATCGTCAGACACGTCGAGGTCTCGGTGGACCTTCTGGGATTGATAAAGAGCGATCAGTCAAACAGCCTATTTTTTGGGCGAGCAGTATTAACTTATCCAAACATCCAAACGTAAATGTGCACGCAAGTCAACAACCTAAACGACCAACAACATATCACAGTTCTGCTGTTTTGTCAGCTGCACACTCCACTCCCAATCTGGAAGCTGAACAAAGAATCAACACGTATGATCTATCTGCGAATGCTCTTGATTGGCTCTGGTACTCACCCAGTACCGTTTTAGGCTTTTCACCAGACGTTAACAGTGCTGAATTGTTATCGGGACATAGTTTGGATGTCAGCCTAGCGAGGATAGCTGATGATTCACAGCATCCTCCCGAAGGGCAACAGACAGCGCCCATCTCCCGATCCTCCTCGAAATCATCTTTGCTGTTCTCTCGTCCATGGACTAGTTATCGCAGTCTGGAGCGCTCAAACAAAAAAAGCTGGCCTGATTGGCGTTCCCATCTGAAGACTTCAATGCAAGTTCCGCGAGCCGAACACAAATCTATGTTCTCTTCTAACCTAGACGATGTAGGCAGCCAGCGTGTCGGACCAATTACGGTAAAACAGATTGGACAATCGATTAGGGCTGGTGGTTCACACCCTGGAACTTCTTCAATTGGCATACAATCAGATATTTCCCCACCAGTTACAAGTCTTCCTATGTCCGATTCCCCAATTGTATGGACTGACGATAGTCAAACGTTTCCATTGCTTTTGCGACGAAGTGTCTCCCCAGTGCCAACCAAAACGAGGAAACCCAGCGGTTGGTTGAACAGAGCCTGGTCGGGTACGTTCTATACTCTGCGACAGAACGAGCAAACTAGAAGTACAGCGATGTCGTCATCTCCACTCTCAACTGAATTCGCCCAGCTGGCACCTAGACAGTCACAACCGATTACGTCCCTGTCTATACAAACATCCCAGCCGACTATTAGGCCGGATCCCAGCCAAATTTCGATCGATACAGTTAAACGTCCCAGTGCACCATCCCTTCGTTCAAGTGAGTTCTGGACATCCCCAACGTCAGACTTAGATGCTGCCATATGCGCTGGACGTCCACAGCCAATGGGTGCTTCTATTTCAGACTCGATTGTCACTAGTGCAGGACAAATGCCAACCACATTTCTTATCCACCGACGAGCAGCGGACAATCGAGGAGTTAGTGAGTGTACTGAGGAGATTCAGCGTGTTCCTGGCACAATGTCTACCGTATCTAACGAGGCCACCTCAACAACTGCGTCTGTTACAGACACAACGGCGCGGTTCCAAAATCTACGCCGTACGCAAACTCCTGCTACGATCGCTCTTCAGCGCTATCGACATCAACACAGACAGCTAGAGGAGGGGTCGAACAAACCCCGCTAAATGCTACGATGTTCGAGCGTGTGGGTCTATCTGCTACCAAGGCTGTGCTACCGAAAAAGTATTTGTTTTTATATGTTTCTTATCTTCGAAAACGAATAAGTTCCCGATCCATGCTTATCAGATCTTCGTATTGGACTGCGTGTCACTGAACATACACTTTTTTCTATGCTGCTGTGATTTGTATAAATGCGTTATGTGATTCTCGTGCCTCTTCCCATCGGCCGAGAAGCAATGTGAAGTTGCTTCCTTTTCGTTTCTTTTTTTTCTAAACAATTTCTAATCGATTATGCCCTTTCGGTTTATCTAACAAAGGTCTGCCTTCCTTTATTCAGAGTGCCTGGCTGGTACGCTTGAACTCCATGTATAAAGACCATAAACAAAATCCATGTACTTTAATTTTGGGACTTTTTAAGAAAAACATTTTAAAATCTGAAGCAGGTATTTTATGAACTGATATTAAATGAAAATCTGATTATCTGAAGAAGGCGATCTCACATGATCAAGTTTATATTTGGACTACAGCAATGAATGACATTTCTCTCAGAACAAACATGTGAATGACCATTGGACATGTTTATTGTCAAATTTATGTTTCCGAAGTATAGGTTTTTCTCAAATCACATGCAATTTAAGGGTCAGATATGGCATACAAGACGTGCGTAACTTCCCGAATCTACAGGTTATGTGCCGATGACAGAGGGACAATGCTTTGTTCAGATTGTCCATAGCGATAGGCTACGTGCGCTTGAGGTCAAGGCAGAAATGAAATCAATACAATCGGTCGAGATAAAAAAAACAACCAGACAGATCATTTGCCACTGATGGGAAGGAATAGATGATTGAATTATTGATGTGGGTTCGCTTAGGAAAACCATCCATTTAACCACTACTGTGAGTCAACCGCTAGATGTGATAGAGGTCAAATCTACCTATGATATTGACAATGAACTTAGTCCTTGTAATCTCCATGACTTTTTCAACTAAACGTTCCTGTCGTCGTCTAAATTCATTTCTATGCTCAACAATGGCGTTAGTGAATTTCAGCATGAACTGTTCGAGAAATCCTGCCGGGGCAGTCGATCTCTTGGAGCATTTGATGGATTCGATATGAGACAGTGGGACGGGTGAGTAACCGAGTCCAAATGTGAAATTTCCAAGCCTCTTGCGTGGTTACGTAGCTCGGCTGGTAGTGCGCTTGCCGCGTTGAAGCATGCTGTTTCTGTCGCTGGTTCGAATCCAGCCGAAGTCCTGACTTTTCACAGTTGGGTCTCATCTAAATTCATTTCTCACCAACTGGATAGTTTCCAGATAAGATGAATTATTGGTGAGGCTGTTGAGTTCATATTATTAGAACGTATTACCATGTTGTTAACATAAATAATTTCGTCCTTACGACACAGCGACAATCCGTAAAATTTGTCTGACTGGAATTGGTCTTCATTTTTACGCTTTATGATAACAGTATCAGTGACCTTTCGAGAAAGGAGTTGACAACCAAGAATGGGTAAACCTAGCATGCCAGTTCTAATGTTCAGAGCAGTCAGTGCATGGATTTGTGGAAAGGTCATAATAGCTCGTTTTCGGTGCTGCGAGCATATAAGTTCACAAATTGATAGCTATCAAGCTATAATCATAAATAGCTCATATTAAACTAGCGTCAACTAACAGCTGTTGAATATCCAGTTCATTCGTATAGAGGATTCTGTTGATAGAACATAAAAATACGTTGAAATCGTCCAGCCTCAAAACACTTGATTCGATAATTTGGATGTGGTTACGAGGTTTTGAGGGAATATTCTATCTTCAAGCATTTACAAGTTGTTAACAGAGAGTTGATTGCTGTGCTTCATTTACTGGAAAGATACGTTGTAACTGTGGGCACTGAATGTACAATGTTCCTTACAGTCTGTGTCGCACTTCAAGCGAGTTGGCAACTGCATCTACGATCTGTGAAGGTATTTTATTCGTCTATAATCGAGTGAGAATTATTATCAAACAGTTGCGAAAGTCATTCTTGAGTTATCTGTAATGACTTGTCTGCGTACGTTCCATACTTGCAAGAATGAACATTCTTTGAGATGAATTGAATATACCAGTAGATTGAATGCACGTTAAGGTCATTGGTAATAGACACTGTCCAACAAGTTATGTGACCGTTCCATGATGGTGCCCCGGAACAGTTAATTTTAAAGGCTGTCGGCACACCGAATGGAACTGTGAGAAGAAGCTCGGTCAACTTTCACACTCCATTCGGTCCTCATAGGTACTGATCTTCGTCATTCAATATCTCGAGCCTGAGGGAATTTGCTCGATAGGGGAAACAAACGAGGGTCACATGTGGAGTCAGTGACTGGATGAATAAACGATATTTTGTACAGTGCACTTAATGAATCAGCACTGAATGATAAAACTTGACAATAACAAGTGACTGGTCATAATGAATGTTCGTGTTATCAACTGTTGTTTGTGAATGTGCAGCCAAACGAGAACGATATCTGTGCCTTTTTCAGATCGGATCCGAGCCTGTTATGCAAAGCTAGCTACATCTGTATACGTTTTTTTATCCAACCCTGTATGCCGTTAGAGTACAGCTCCGTCGGTGATAACTGTAAAACGATCACAAACGTACCATAAGTGCAAACTAGATCTAATCATGTTAGAAGCTGTCTAACAAATTGTAGGAATGTTTTGAATTTGGAAATCGCATTACTGAATTCTGAAGATTCGGGGACTTGGCGAACAGCTGTCGAAGATAATTACGTTGCGTGAAAGTTGATTGTACTAAATATCTTTAAAAAAAGCACGTAAATGTTGATGAGTGTCTACGGTAAGAAACGACAGAAGATTAAAGTGAACGTTCCTTCTCAAGTATCTTTCAGTGGAATACACAGCTTAAAATAACTGCGCGAAGATTCTGTACGTTGTTACTGTGATTATTCTCACGTTATCCGATAGACGTGAACAGCAATGTTTAGCATGAACTACTGAATGTAAGCATCATAATCTTAACAGACGAATCAGTCCACAGGCTGAGGATTATTTGTGTTTGATGGGGGAAAATAGCAGATGTTCACGGGAATCGACCATCCCACCAGCTCAGGAAAACTGGGAGAAAACCTACATCGTGTGGTTCGCCAATTTATTTATTCACATAGGTTTAAAATCTCAGCGTGGTTTGCACGCTCGTTTGAGATGACCACGATTGAAAATCCACTTCCGTTGTTAGCATGTTGAGTCGCTCGATAAGTTAGCGTCAGTCACTCGAAAGGATACAAATGCCAACTGCAGTGAATGCAATGTTACATACGTATACGAGCAGACTATTTCTCGCCACGAACAGGAGAATGAAAGTAGCCGTACTGATTCAGTGTGATGATTTCCAATCGATACTGGAAAGAAAACTACTGTACTTGTCGCTTTCGGAGCAAGATATATTGAGTAAAATTGTAATTTGTTCAATGCTATATTGACAGTAGAATTCGTGGAAGCCTGGATGTATTGTGTATTAACATACTGTCATAATCATTTCACGAATATTCACAAGAGATATCCTTTTAAATTTGCATCGCTTCAAGTTCCGAAGTAGGAGCCTAACGGGTAAGTTTTATGTTCACTAGTATCAATGTGATCTCTGTTTTCAGTTGTATTCAGTTCAGTATTCTTATCCACACAGTTTCAGAATGAGTTGACCAGCCAAGATGACTGTTGTATCCTGCAATTCCAGAAGGGTAGTTGCTAAAGTAGCTTGTGGATTGCAGTGACTAAATTGAGCGGGCAACAGTCACGTGCTAACGCATAAGCAGAAGTGGCCACAAGAACAAGAATCGGAATAAACTCATAGGCAAGAAACGGATACTATGGTTTGCAGCGTTCAGCCCGTACGGGTTCAGCGAACACAGTTACATAAACTATGTTGACTATGTTCAGACCTGTTGCGCTTTTGACGGACGAATGTGATAGATTGCTGTTGTAAGCAATACCGCAGAGTTATTTTGCGAACGCTAAGTAACGACTGGGCAAGTCGGATCCCCAAAGTCAAGCCAAGTTGAACCGGCTACCACAGAGCAGTTAACAGTGCAATCAAGGGGATCTATGTGTTAGAGCAGATCTTAAATAGTCTCGTTCACACAAAGTTGTGTCATGTGGGTGATGCGGGCTTAACAGCACGATCAACCATGAACTTCAAGAACGGGGGAATCTACAGAATGTATTTGAAGTACTTGTGTGCTCCTTGATGCCCATCCCAAAACGGACACCCCACGACTAGCTTCGTCCTTAGTTGGGCTCAACAGGTAGAATTAATAGAAACGGGGAATCGAACTGATTACTCTGCGCGTTATACGTCGACGCTCTCGTCCGATCGGCCACCGGTCCCAGGAGCATCGTTTGTGACGGGAGAATTTGTATGTAATTAAGTTATAGCCTGTTTTCACCTTGATAGTGTAGTCGGACACGGTCCACTCCAGATTGTCAAAACTGGTGACCGGGCGGATAAGAGTGTTGACTCGTGAAGCGATGAGTAGCCGGTTCGTTCCTCCATTCAGACTATCACTACCTGATAAGTCCAAAGAAGGACGCAGCCGGTCGTGGAGTGTCGGTCTGAGGACGAACATCAAGAAACACTACAAACGACATCTCGGGTCTTTGCGGCTGTAACCAGTGCAAACTGCCTATCCGGGATGGATTGTATTCACCCACACTAATTGGGTGGAAACAAGCCTTATAACGCAAGTGTATAAGGTGTATCTATCAGATTCACTCGCGCTGAGCGCTACAAGCTGCCAAGTCCATTTTTGTCCAAGATCGTACACCGTGACCGTGGTTAAACGATTGCATTATTGGTCAGATGGGTCGCACACACGCACGATATGGTACGGCAAACAGTTGATCACTGAACGAGTGGCTAATACACACGTGCTATGCGAGTGGACAGTGCAAGCCACAATAAATATGCAATAGTAGCAGCTTCGATCACAGAAGCTGACTGTTACTGTACCTGCTGGAGTGCATTTCACCTATGTGGACAACCATTGTCATATGAAAGATTTTCACTTGTTTTCGAGAGTGAAAGACATTTTTTGAAACATGGAATTAAAAGAGCTATCTATAGGAAATCCACATGGTCCGGTCAATACCTGAACTTTAGTAGCTTCACACCGGTCCATCACAAACGCGCACTGGTAAATACATTATTCACACGAGCATGACGAATCTGTACACAAGATAGCATTGCAAAGGAATTAGACTTGATCAGGTCCGTACTACAATCTAACGGGTATCCGAAAAGGTTCATAGATAGGCACAGTAGACCAAAACCAGCTTCAGAACAGGTCGTCACAGTGAGGAAGAAGAAAGTTTATATAGAACTGCCTTTCAAAGCGGAACTCTGTGTACTAGCCC